>JACXGM010012208.1:0-10930 GCA_016801145.1 Umbra pygmaea | reverse complement strand
GGAGCCATGGTGAGGAATCAAACAGGTGAGGGGGAGAGAGAGAGGGAGGGAGGGGTTACACTAGCTAATTAAAGTGATCAGACTGAGTAGAGGTGTGTGTGTTTTTGCAGGTGAACTGGATATATGGATTATATGTGAGCTCATAATTATAGTATCATAGTAAGGTAATGGGCCCAGGTAATTTCCACAACTCAAGAGAATAACAGTGTAGAGTACCCAGAGGTACTCACTCACACAAAGACTATTTTATCACATACTGTATAATAACCCTCACACACAGGCGGAGCATGAGAACCTACGATAAGTGCTGACCATTGTTCATAGGCCATTTACAAGACAACATAAGGCCCCAGTGCCGCCTCACAACACCACAGGACCACAGTGCCACCTCACAACACCACAGGGCCCCAGTGCCGCCCCACAACACCACAGGGCCCCAGTGCCACCTCACTAATACTATACGGCCCCAGTGCCGCCTCACAACACCACAGGGCCCCAATGACGCCTCACAACACCACAGACCCCCAGTGTCGCCTCACAACCACTATAGAGCACCGCTGCCCCACTACAACTATAGGGCTGCAGTACCGCCTCACAACCCCACAGAGCCCCATTGCCACCTCACTACAACTATAGGGCCCCAGTACTGCCTCCCTATTACTATAGGCCCCAAGTGCAGCCTCACTTCCTTTATATGGCCCATAGTGTGCCAGTCTAACAGGGGTGACACCGCGTCTGATCTTAAGATGCCCTCTAAAGGGCAGAGGGAGCAAAACTGAAAGTAGAACAAGTGTGAGAGAGAGCGAGAGAGAGAGAGAAATGCAGTTGGAGGTTACCAGGTCCTTGTCACCAGAAGAAACTCAGAGATGCTGACTCATCAGCGTGTCTCCTACAGACAGACCCAAACCATGATGGGCCGGCACCACGGGGCACGGCAGTGTGTGTGTGGGCGGGAGAAGGTGTTGGGGTGTGCTCACTTAGCGGATGTGTGTGTGTGCCTGTGTGTATTATAAGTGTTTTTTTACGTGTGTTGTTATGTGTGTGTTTTTATGTGTGTGTGTGTCGTGAAGGCACCGTACCCTGTCCCATCTCTGCACCCCGCTTCCTCTCCCATCTGTTCTCCCTGGCATCCTTCCATCTGCTGTTAGAGTGGTGCCATCCCTCCATCCGCCTCCACCGCTCCCTGATCGCTCCCTCGCTACCCTCACCCAGTTATCCTGATTCCTGCCTCACCCCCAATGTCATGTGAGCCTCTTTAATAATTGCATGCTATGTTTATGCTCCTGGCCTAAAAAGGCTACGAGTAAATCGAGTGTGGCATTTCATGTGTTCCATAGTATTCTTTTTGTTGTACATGTTAAGACGTTGTCCCCGGCGTCAGGGACCCTGACCGTGTGCCCTCCCTCTGTGCCACCTCATGCCACACAGTCGGATGCCCAGTCTCGCGATCTTCTCTCCATCCCACTTTTAGCATTGCCATGCCAGCCTGGAATGGAGCAGACGGGTCCGTTCAGTGGCATGACAGCGGGGGACTTGTTGGGTTTGCTGTGCCATTGGATGGAGGGGGCGCCGGGCTGGGATGGCAAGGCACAAGTGGGGTATGCTGCCACTAGCTGCTCCCGGCATATGCCCACAACCTTCAACGTTGATTACTGCTTCCCTGCCCACATAGCAACAGGATACGTTGGTACACCAGACCTTCTACATTACACTAGAACCCTGAAAGACCAGTTCTACAGGTGTCAAACCGGTTCCATAGAGGGCCTAGTTTCTGCAGGTTTTCAATCTTACCTTGTACCAGACTGATTGATTAGGTCACTGATTGGTTATGATCTCCCCTCACCTAAGAGTTGAGGTCTTAATTGGGCTCTAAGTGAAAGGAAAGACCAAGAACCAGCATACACTAGGCCCTCCATGGAACTAGATTGACATCTGTGCTCTACACTACACTGCTGCCTGGTAAACCATGTACACTAACCAGGAATGCTATACAACAGGGGTAGGCAACTCTGGTCCTGGAGGGCCGAAACACTTCAGATATTTTATTTTAACTAGTAGTTAATTGCAATCACCTACTTTCCCAGGTATAAACCAGTCCCTTATTAGAAAGAGAAACCAAAAATCAGGAGTGTTTCAGCCCTTCAGGACCGGAGTTGCTGACCCCTGTTATACAAGCTGGTAGCATTTACCTATGAGAGGGAAGTCTCTGTGGTAAATACAGTCCTGAATAGGGTAGTGTGCAGTCTTCTAAAGAGTGTCTGGGGTGACAGATGTAGAGTTTTTTTGTTCAAATACCCAGCTAATTGGGACGAAATGCAAACAAATTTTGAGTGTCTATTCAACTTACAATCCGAGCCGTTCTTCAAAATTTCCCACATTTCAGTGTTGTGCTGAGGAAGAATACACTATATGATTTTTGACAGTATATAGACGTTTTCCATAGAATACTAATGTTTTATTTATAAAAAAAATTTTCACGTTAATTGTGTACCTGGACTCCAGAAACAGCCCCGGTCACGATCCTATCACCCAATAGCTCATACAACTGCAGGCATGATGTCGGAATTTCTTATGTACGAGCCTGAAATTGAATTCATGGAGGTAGCTGGACTATGCAAATAATAACATTAAGTCCCAAGGGAACATTTTAACGATTGACAATTAGTAACAGGGTTCACATTTCACATGTGTCTTAGTTAAAAATTAAAACCTGCCCCATTTGGAAGCCCTTTTCAGTTGCTGTGGGGGATAGCAGGCTTCGCTCATAAATTGGTCAATTTCCCATTGCTATCGTGCTAGCCATGCTATGTAGTAGTATTTAATAGATAGAGCCCATGTGTTTCTGTAGGGGAAAATATTGTCTTTATCATCTGTTGAATAACATTGTTTAAGAGGCACAGGCGGTGATTGACATTCTGTGATTTGCGACCGACAGATTCGCAACCCATCTGGGCATGTCTTGACATGAAATTATGTCTCCTGTTTGTTATGGAAGCCTGAAACAAGACAATCCCAGTGGCTTCTTTAGCATTAGAGGATTGATCGTCTTTAATCTGCATTTCCCACTGATGTGAACTTGCCTGACTGTCACGTTGATCGCATGTGACTCTGTAGCCGGTAACATATTACTATCTAGATCACTCAAAGGATGGCAGAGTCTATCTGCAGATCTAACAGGCCGTTGTCTTTTACTGTGTTGTGGCCAGGCAGCTTTAATGGCGCCCATATGCTAACAACAACCACGACAACTAAGATGAAAGATGCGATGAGTAACAGATAAAGCTGATAGAAACATAAGAAGACTGCCCCTTGGTCTGTCTGTTGTTTCCCCTCAATTTCTCTCTTCAGTTTCTCTCTTCATTACTAACACCTTATTCCTCTCCACCTCACCCCTCTCAATCCATCCAATCAGAGCTACATCCCCCAAAGCTCCACCCCTCAGAGCTCCATCCTATCTGAACTCCATCATCTTTCTCTGAAAGTAGGTTAGTCACTTTAGGACACTGTCACGTCCTGCCGCCCACAGCGGAACACCCCTGGATCTGCGACCAAAGCACGTCCGGATTTGCCGCACCAGCGAAGGGGGTGGGAGGGTGCGGCCGCACAGATTATGACCCGTCCTGGCCCGTCCCGCTGACCCCGTTTGCCAATTACAATGATAAAGGAGGTAGAGAGGGTCTATGGAGCTGCCATCTCCTCCGCCGCCTCAATGGAAAATGTGTGGGGCCTGTTGGCATGCGTGACGTGATAAAAGCTGTTGATATCTAGCTGAGCAATCAAACGGGTGAAAATGAAAGTGGGGCGTGGAGTGGAGTGGAAGACCGATCTATACTAATGGTGTTGGAGGTGGGAAATGAATCAAGAGGTGAGAAATTAATCTCTGCTCTCCCTCATCTCATCTCTCTATACGTTCCTTTTCATCTCACTTTCTCTCGCTCGCTCCCTTGTTGGATTTAGTTGATTCGGAACCCACGTCTCCCAGCGTGCAGCAGCCGCAGCGGTGCCCTGTGAGACCCCATCATTCTGCTGTGGGAGTATGAAGCTAGACAGTACCAATGTGCCGTTGCCCCTCTCATTACAGCTCAGATAACGAGCCCGTATCTAACCCGTCTCCCCGCCAGCACGTTGGGAGGAACGCCCTGCCGCCTCACTGCGCAGGTGGAATACTAAGACATGAGGGCTTTGTCAACACTGTGAGGCGGCTTCCTTCCTGCGAGACTTCATCGTCGCGACCGCTGACCTGGCAAGGCCTGAAGCAGTATCAAAGCAATTGTGGAAAAAACAAAACAATGAAACATCTTTAATGTTTGTGTTCTAAGAAAAAGAGTGTGGAGAAACCGTTTGAAAGCCTCAGGATAGTGAGGGATGGTGACGCGTTTGGACAGGTAAGGAAACAGGGAGTCGTGGTGCAGTCAAGGTAGAGGAATAAATGTGAGATGGGTTCTCCACAGGCATGGTGCCACTCTTCTTAAATCTCCCTCCCATAGTTACACTCTCTTTCTCTCTTTCTCTCTCTCTCTCCTTTCTCCCCCTCCTCCCTGTTTCGCTCTGCGATGCACGATGCTACCTGTTTTGGATGAGCAATGTGAAGTAATGCGAGCTGACAGGAAGAAAATCCAGGCCCATTCCAGACTCTTCGTAACATCCAACCAAGCCCCTTCTACCTATAAGGGTCACAGCCCGCAGCCTCTTTTCCTTTGGATTTATGGCAAAAGAAATTTGAGAAACAGTGAATAATTGTCACATCTCTGGAGAATCTTTCTTTAATAATAGGGTAGCTTTCAGGAGACTTGGAAGTGCGTTTCAGAAGACATACAGTGAAAGAGAGCGTACATTATTGCCTTATTCTGAAATGTGTATTTTTGAGGGATTTAAAAAACAAACATCTTAACAGGTGATAGCAGCTCGAAGATATCCGTAAATGCGCACGGCAAGGAACATTTAATCAGTGCGTGCTACGATTCACGGCACAAACGCAGCTGACAAGGACGAGACCTGAATGGAAACAACAGTGTAGATTAAATTCATTCACACACTTTTCAATGGCAATGGATGGTATTGTCGAAAAAACTAACACGGAAGTCTGGAAGTTTGATAGAAATCACACACTATGCAAATGGCTACGACAAACATACAAGCGCAAACGAACACGCGTGCCACACACCCAGGCTCATTACATTTCATCTCTACTTAAGAAAATGCCCTGATTACATATTCCTTTGAAGTTTATACTTCAAAGTCCTATTTTATTAGGTCATTTCTGTTTAACATGTTAAAAGGCGTTTGGTTCATTTCATATTTAAACATGCAGCGAGTGGAAAATGTTTGAAAATTATAAGAGACAACATTTAAATTTGTGAACATGTTTTTCCAATCTTCAATATGTGCAATGTTGTGACATGTTACATCTCCGTTTCTGAGTGCAACTTTGAGCATTATGTGTTTATGTGTGGCTACTGTATGTGTCTATTTAAACATTCCAGATTAAAGGGATATACCGGTATAAATATATCTGTTTTCAGCATTTTAGGCCTAATTTTCCACTTTCAGTTTGGAACTTTCATCCGGACAGTTATTTTGGAAAAAGTTATATTTCTGAGATTTATTTGGCTGTCTAGTTGCGTGCACGATCAATATACTTCAGTGGAGAACATGGCCCAAAACATGTTCTATCCCATTTCAACAACTCATTTTTCCCCTGCAAAAATCACTAGCTGTGTATTTTAAAAATCACTCGCTGTGTATTTCAAAAATCACTCGCTGTGTATTTCAAAAATCACTAGCTGTGTATTTCAAGCTGCATTTTAAGTCTTGGGCTGTGTTCATCCTCTGTAGTATGTTGTTTGTGCATGAATATTATTATTTTTTAATCCTGAACTAAATAAAACTAAATATTATTTTAAGTATAGTAGATCCCCATATCTAAGGTAATAAGTCAAAGCTCTGTGCTTGATATAATGTGAAGTAGGCAATTTGGTGCTCATGGGAAATTCCTTTTATTCTCATTAACTGAACAATGCCTATTTCTCTAATCAAATACAGTGATATTATTTGTTTTTTAATTTCTATGTTTTTTCTGAAAGTGGTTGAAGGGATGAGCATACACTATTGCTATGCCTGATGAGTATGCCATTAGCAGTAGTCATAAAGAAACAGGCAAGGTCCTCATGATAAAAGCTGTTTTAACTGTACTGCTGTAAAAAAAGTCTGCAACACTGTATTAACCTCCCATATTTAATAAATAGCACAAAAGCTAGTACAGATACAATGTTTCAACCCTGCTGGCTCTTCTTTAGGCAAATAATAAATACATTTGACAAAAGGGATATATATATATACATATATTGAGGCCTCACAATCAACTGACCCCACATGTGGTTTCAATTACCAATAATGTGATTAGGTCTAAAAAGGCCTAAATAACCTCACAGCAATCACTCACAAATCAATTATGAGAACATTTATAGATGGATTAACAAACTTATACAACTCAAAAAGCAGGCTGTTGAAGTAATACCGATGTACTGCTGCATATATTAAATTGACGTCACATTTGTTTTTTAAATGTGCTAATTTTTGTTTCATGTCAGAACCCTTCCTTGACTTGTATCTTATATTATTCTATATAACACCTTGTCATTGTCAGAAACATTATCCTATTGTCACAAACAGTACATTGATAATTGTCCAGGGGTCACAAAAAGTGATATTGATTTCAGTAAAGGGGGAGGTCCGCCTTTGTTTTTTTTAACTGAGTACTCAAGCAAATTTCTAATTTATCATGGATAGTCAAACCTAGTTTTCTGCAGTTTTCCAGCAGTGAACAGCTTTAGTGATTTTTGTTGTACCATTGTTATGATGGGACAAATATTTCTTGAAAACAAAGTTATAGAAAAATCTTTTTAAGTCATTAACTTTTGAATGGCATATGATTCAGCCGTAGAGAATAAACAAAGATTTTATCCCAGGTACACCACAGCTACAACTCATGCATTTCACAGCCTGTTTAGCCCAAAGTGCTGCAGAGATGTACGCCATACATTTATAATTCAGTTTTAGAGGTGCATCGTTTCCCTTACTCCACCCCTGCCACCACGACTCCTTCAAGGCATATCTCACACAAAGAGCTAGAGTTCAAGCACACGGTTTGAAAGGTACATGGCAGAGTCATTTGGCAGGACGCAGATTATCATGTAAAGATGACATGAGACGCACTGTCCTGTTCTGCAATATATTATTGATGGTTAAAATGGAGATTCTAGTGCTACAGACATGGGCGCTGCTAAGGATTTTGGGCCCCATGAAAAGCATCTTGACAGGGCCCCCAACACAGCTGAGACAGGGCTGCTCTGGGCCCCCTCTTAGTCATGGGCCCCGAGAATCGTCATCGTTTACCCTCCCTTTACAGCGCCCCTGGCTACAGACATGGATTTGCACCTTGCAGTGCACAGCCTAGGTTCTGTAAATACAAGTAGTGTGGGTTAGCTATTGGTTTTCTTAGGTACAGTTATGAGTTATGTACGTGCAGGTCTATATATCTTGGAAGGTGCCAGTTGCAGCATTTGTGCTGTCTGACTTTTGCCCCTGCTAGCTTCAACTGTGGTTTGGATTGCATAGTAGCCACCTACCGAAGCTTGTTTTACTATATCTTCCCAGGGAATTCAAGTACTTTGGAA
Organism: Umbra pygmaea; assembly: GCA_016801145.1. Classification (NCBI taxonomy): domain Eukaryota; kingdom Metazoa; phylum Chordata; class Actinopteri; order Esociformes; family Umbridae; genus Umbra; species Umbra pygmaea. The sequence continues at coordinate 3,254 of JACXGM010012208.1, read as the reverse complement.
AAGTGTTGCACACAGTCCCAGAAATGCCACAAAACAGCAGCTCATCATTAATTTCCGGAGAAGACGGCATGCCAGAAGAATCTCTCATGGAACAGACACTGTGTGTCTTGAATATGTTATCTGAGCATGAGCGGCTATCTTAAACTTTGAACAACAACATTACATCAAAAAAAAAAGAAGGGCATTGCTTAATCATGGCTTCAGATCATGAAAAGGAGATGTGTCGCATGCCGTCCGATAAGATGATGTGCACATCTGTAATTCATCAACATTATTGGCATTTTGCAAATGCTAGGTGGGGGTTTACAGATATACAGTACATGTAACAATGAGCTTCATCCATAACCTACATAGTCACACCTAAATACCTACAGTATATTCCTTTTAGAAAGAACGCATCTAATTCCAATGGGTGCATAAATTACGACAATTGTCTTAATAACTAAAATACATTAGGCTGCTGGTAATGAATTTGGCCCTGAAGAGTTTGAAGATGAAGAGAACATTGAATTAAGCTCTAACTGCCAGTCAAGCGTTAAATTGCCTTAGAAGAAAAAAACAAATTTCATCAGAGCATTGGGTAAAAATAAATCTATTACATGCTTTTGTAAATACAGGTCCAAACTTTAAATGAACTCCACTTTAGTGTGGACTAATACCATCTCTGGTTTTATTCGTACCACTGTATCTACCTTTACTGGGATATAACTACATGGTGGGATGTCTTGTTCAGTGCTACTCTAAATCAGAATCAAATCTATAAACATTTTATGAACCATAAAACCTGCAACTTTACACAGACTAATCAAACGATATATATTGTGTTATGTACCTGTAGTGTGCCTCGTAATGCAAGTCCAGTTTGACAAACACATCTTATATGTCTGAAAATAATTGGCCTACTTCATAAAGATGGGCAAAAAGGCTTTTGAAATTAACAATAGGCAATGAGTTAGGCAATCTACCGTATCGGTTTTAAGGCACCGTATTGCCTAAAGCGCTTTGGGTTCCTTGGAAGAAAAGCGCTATATACGTTGAATGCCCTATTATTATTATTATTATTACTGGCATTCTATTTCTGTCATTTTTACTGGGATATTAACATAAGTTAAAAGCATGTCAAATCCATTTGTCATCTATCAACATGGGAAAATGAAAACCATTCCAATGTAATTAATAGATAAATGGTTGTTGACTGTCAAAATCAGGATAATTTCTTGGACAATATAAAACAACACAATATTCCAAATGTTGTGAAATGACAGTATAACTGATTACCTGTGCCGTTAAATTTCATACTGCCTTTTTGTGCTCATCTTCATCATCGAAGGCACCAAACACTTCAGATGTATGTCCCTGCTAATATACCTTGCTAATATATGTGTGTATTCTACACATCTCCGCTACTTATACCCAACATTTCAACTATTTTTTGTGTGTTCATGCAAATGCATCCATGTGTCCAGACCCGGCTGCAGGATGAAATGACTGAGGGGGCATATTTTATTAACTTAATTCATATAACATTTCAAATGCTATGGGTAAACAAAAATGGGGCGGCAAAGATTCTATCTGGGTGGGCAATGTCCCACTTTGAACCCCCGTAGATTTGGGCCTGCATGTGTCTACACTGCTTAGTGTGTACTTGTGGGTGTGTGGGAGTGTGGGTTGTGCTTGTGGACGGGCCAAAGGGTGTGGCATTAACAGAGGGGACTTGGCAGCACAACATTCCACCGAGCGACACCTCGGCTCAGAGTGAGAGTGGTCGGGTTAGGAGCTCAAACGCCGCTCCCCAGACCCACGACTTAACCTGGCAGGCTCCTTCTGATTCACTTCATATGAAAACACCCTCCGCTGGTTACAGGACGTGACGAAGACACTGGTGACAAGTGTTGCACTATGGGAAAAAGAGTTCCATTTGCGTCGCAGCCTGTCAGCAGGTTACAGGAATGGCACAGGGTTCATCAGGAGGGATTACCCACTGAGATGCTGGCTACACTCAGCTTCCCCTTTTGCCTGAACACTCCTGCGCCCGCCCCGGGATTAAATCAGTGCAGGGTTTTCAGAGACAAAGAATAAGTAGGGAATCCATCTCGGTCCTGATTTTAATATGAGGAGGCTATATTGCGGGAATGTGTCACATATAGTAGATCTAGGATTGCGTTTCAGCTACATGGAACCAGTTGAGTTTCCATGGGCTAATCAGCCTTTGTCATCTTCTGAGGAGATCTGCAGCATAGCTCCCATTTATATTCTCCTAACATTTGTTCCAGTTATTGGTATTCTGCTCTCTCACTATTCGGATCCATGATGCAGCATAAAACAGGCCAATCACCTCAGATTATTTAAAGAGGACCGCATGCTAACGCCCTCTGCTGGAACATAATTAACCATTTAAATCCTAATTCCTTTTTTTCTTGAATATTTTATGTGTTATAGTGACATCTACTGTTGGCTTGGTTCTACTGTTTTAGTGATTTGTTTAAAGTATGTCACAGCTGCTGCAGTAGAAGCAACCACACTGTTCATCAGTCCAAAACAGGGCTGCCTAACCCTGCATCCACAGATCTACCATTCTGTAGCTTCTCTCTCCAACCTCAGTTTTGACTAGCCTATTTTAGCTTTCATTTCGCTAATTATTAGAATAGGGTGAGCTAAATTAGGGTTGAAGAGAACATACAGGACTGTGTATCTCCAGGAACAAGGCTGTAATAATATAAATATGTATATACAATACTGTGCTAAAGTCTTAGGCATCCTATTTTTCTTTAACACACATCTAGTCATGAATGTTGATCTTCTGCATTAGTGTGTCAGTAGGAAAGAGGCATTTTTAGATTTTCAGAGAACTACTGTATTTGACTTTTTATATAAGTATATTACATAACACACCAGAGTGTGGCAGTTCTCAGTTTATGCTTTTGTGTGTCACTCTTCAAACTATATAATATTAGTTCTATATTTATGTAATTGGTTATTATTTAAAGAATCAACGCTTACAGGTTGTTTATTTTTTCTATTTATGTGTCAATTACAGTACTGTGTATAGAAATATACATATATCCAGCTCATCTACTGACAAACAAACACAAACATATTGTACATATCTGTACTTGAAAATAAAAATATATTTACACACACGCACACACACACACACACACACACACACACACACACACACACACACACACACACACACACACACACACACACACACACACACACACACACACACACACACACACACACACACA
>JACXGM010012207.1:0-24232 GCA_016801145.1 Umbra pygmaea | reverse complement strand
GTGTGCAAATTTTCAAGAGTTTTTGAGCATGTTAAGGGCCCCAAAAGTGCCCAAAAGGTAGGAAAATCATAATAATAATAATAATAATAATAATAATAATAAATAATCTTAACGAAAACAATAGGGCCTTCGCCGTTGGCTTGGGCCCTAATAATCCTTTGAAAAACAAAAGGGCCTTCGCCGTTGGCTTGGGCCCTAAAAATAAGTGAACACCAAAATTGATTTTTAAAATCAAATAAGTAAGTAGAATCAGGAGGGTAAATAAATGGGTAACAAATAAACTAATCAAAGGAGAGATCTTTAGGAAAGTGCTTCGGCAGGAGTCTGATAAATAGAGATGAGAAACCTTGTCAGTGTGGAGTTACTTATTTGGTGACTGCTGAATACACCATCCTGATGAAATATAATCTCAGAGGACATCAGGGAGAATATCGAGTGAGAGCACATCAGTTGGAGAAAGGCTATAAAACAATCCCAAAAAAGATTTGAGCTCCATCATTCCACTGAGATACATTATTCAAACATGGAGAGCATTTAACATTATTGTAACTCGGGTCTAGAAGTGGATGTCCTAGACTCAAAACAAAATTAATTAATCAGGTAAATGCCAACCCAAACATAACAACAATAACTCTCTTGGTGCATCTCAATGATTGAAGGTGTTCTGGATGACTACTCATCATTAAGGGAACCATGAAGTCTGAGCTATACACCAGGAGACTCTTGAACAGAACATCAGGCCATCAGACAAGCCCCTAAAGCTGGGCCAAAAAAAGAGTCTTCCAACAAACATTCAAGCAAATCTATCAAAGAATGGCTTGGGAGAAAGAAGCTTAGTGTTTTGCATTGGCCAATTCAAAGTTCTGACGTTAATCAAACCGAAATGCTGTGGCAGAATATGAAGCAGGGAACACATCCCAGGCACACTTCACACCTTCCTCAATTGGGTGATTTCTGTAGAGAGGAGTGATCAGAAATCTTTCAAAATGATGTCAAAGCCTGATTAGTGGTTATAGGATATGTTTAAACAAGATGTCATTACTAATGGAGGTGCCACAAATTATAGAATTAAGGAGTTAATATTAATTACTTTTCATATTTTGCACACATGAAAAGTAACTCTTGTTAAATAAACAATAATGATAACGTATGTATAACGTGCCCTGTAATTGTGTCTATTATGAACTGGGGTTTCGATAAGATGTTTGTTTTGATTATAGAAAAATCTTGACCCTACCTGTTGAGTTCACAAACTTTCAAGCAGCACTTTACGTTTATCTAAGACATGTGAATATTTCTAATGAGATACAATTCATTACATTAGAATTGGAAAAATATATGATCTGTTAAGAACTAAATCAATAATATAGTATACATTTTCTAAAACATTGTGTTTGGAATTAAGTAAAATGTAGAAAATGTTGACTGAATTGTTACTGCTATTCCACATGGGGAATATGTTCTACACAGTGATCCTTTAAAGAATAATATGTTTAATACCCATTACCCTCTTAATTCTTAAATGTCCTGTGGCAATCATTGCATTCAAATCATTAAAATGATATGCAATAATACAGTATACAATAAATATTGTTAAAATAAAAACAAAAAAATCTGATAATAAACCAGATTAACATGTGCCGCACGCTTTGTAATATGCATAATGTCCGGCAAGGAGAGTAGCGCTTTATAAGAAAAGATAAATAACTAACTAAAGGCACATATTTTTATAATAGAGCAAAATAGATTTCAATGTAAAATCTTAGATAGTTCATGTGCCTGGTGTGTGGCAAAACAAATGTGAATAGAGATCTGGACTAAAATGGATTGTTAGTTGTTACAAAACCTTCCCATGCACCTGAGTTATTCAGGCAAACATAACATATTGTCACTGAACCCAACAATTTGTTGGACAGAACTCATATTGCACCTCAATGAGACATTTTATCTTTGGATCGCTCAATTTCGCACCTAGTAATAGGAGTGCCCATCAGTATTCACAAATCACCCGAATACTCATTACACCAACTCTGCACCTCTGTAGAACTTAGACTTGCAGTCTCTATCCCAGTATCCAAACTCGATCCCCATGACAGATCAGTGACTTTTCACTCTCTGCTGTATTAATTAATTTCACTATATGGGCACCTTTACAGTACCGTCAGCTACAGGCCACAAAAAGGAAGATAACATAGGTTGAATTAAGAGAAATTGGACAACTGCAATGAATGTTTCTGTACTAGTTTCTAAAGAAAATAGGAGCAAAGTCACACCTGGACCTTTCTTTTTTTGTCCCTTACTCCAGGTACAAAACAGCAAGGTTGCTATGTCAACTCTGGACATCCCAGTTTAATAACCACTGTGCATAATTTTTAGTGCTCGGTCAGCTGAAATTATTTCAAATCCTTCCTCTGATCAGATACCAGAAATGTGTTAATTGTCCAGTATATGGACCAAAGAAAAATAAGAGAATTATGAAAAGGACAACAAATGAATTATTACTACAGGACATAGGTCTGGGGTGTTTCAAGCAACCCATCTCATCACCAATCATATTGCTTATCCTCCGTCTCTCTTATCTACTACTACCTAGACTATCTAGATGTTGGTTTTGTTAAAATGAGTTACTACAAAGACCCTTTGTGTCTGAGAGGAAAATGGATGAAAGTGGAGGGAATAAAAATAGCTAAAGATACCCTGAAATACATGTTTTTGAAACATCAAGGACATACATAAAAGCAGATGGTAAGACTCAGCCTGTAAAAGGGCTAAAGCAATATAGCTTGGTAGCCCAATGTCTTTGATGTGCTACATTGGAACATTGTGTTCTGCAAATAACCTGCTCTCAAAAAATAAAAAAAATATTCCTTGATCAGTGAGGTTTTGTTTGGTTTCTACAATGTGATATCTATAGGATAGAAGGGGCAGTTGATGCGATACTTATTACCTTATCGCTGCTTAAATAAAGTGTGAAACAAGAGTGCCAAACATTTTGTAATGCTTTCATAGTTTTAACATTGTCATTGTGTTTAGGTTTTGTGTTAGGTCTATGACTAATGATAAGGCTAGATCTTGTTATTGTAGGCATACTGTAGTTATTCTAAAAAAAATCCAATATTTCATGAATCTGAAATAATGAGTATAACACACTTGATGCTTCATAAAGAATTAATATCATTAAACATTTTCAAAAAATAATGCTCTATTTATATTTACAGTAGTTTTGTACATTACCTATGACTACTCCCTGGTGTAAACACTAATATACTGTATATGGGTAACTATCTTCTCAAAGGAAACTAAATAGGCATTCAAGTGGGTGTCATTTGTTGCCTTTTATCTACAAGACCATGCTAAATTGACTACTTTTGAACTCAAATAAGCCTGTTAAGACAGCTGTTGCATATGCAGTGATTCCAGAAGTTGAATGTCTACATGTGGTTGGTTATCCCTAATCTAATCTGGAAAGGGGGAAATCCAATTGCATATTACAAAGTCACAACAATTGACTGCATGCCAATCCAACTTTCAGGGTAGAGTCAGGCTTTAGAGAGGGCCATGGTTGTACATCAGCTTCAGTAAAAGTGCTGAATGACATGTCTGCCAAAAGTAATAAGCACCCAGATTTTACCGGATTCCTTGACTCTTTTAATTATACAGTGTCTACCGTATTTCCTCAAATATAGACGGGGGCCTTTATTTACCTCTACCGCAGAAGGCAACCGGCTTTTATTTGAAGCAGTTTTTTATGTTAGAGGTAGGCCTTTATTTCTGATTCCCTCTGTTTGATAAGTATAATTGGCTATATTTTAATGTCAATCCTTGTTCCAGTTTGCCTTTTATTGCTGCATTACTTTGTTAACGCAATCTCAACACTTCTTGTAACCGTTCCAATATGTAGTTGAAAAAAGTTGTTGAAAATTCAATTGCTTGCACTGAATGGGAGCCATGTTATTTCCAATGTAGTTACTGCCATCTACATGTACGTTAATACAAACAACACCAAGCTGAGTAAAACATACAGCCGCATTGACTAAAATACTGGGAGTACAATTATACTTAGCGATAATATTTCCTGCTCCCGCGAACTGCCATTCCGTAAATGTTCCGTCCAACCCAAGTTTCAAATACCCTGAGTTAGCGTTTAAAGTCAAGGTAAATTTACAAATCACTCTTTGTTTTAATTAATATTTTTCATACTGTCTCAACTTTTTCAGAATTGGGGTTGTACAGTAGGTATCTTTTTAGATGGTATCTAATATCTAGAATTGGTTAGTTGTTTTGCAACAAGGCCTCATTCATCCTTGCTGCAAAACATAAACTTGTAAAAATGACCACCCTTCTAGTCCTGGAATTTAATGATGTAATTTACATGGTTGCCGCTAAAAGTGTCCTTAACAAATTAGTAGTATTCTATCACAATGTCATCCACTTTGTCAACAGTGCCCCAAAACAACTCACTAATTTGATCTTCATGCATTAGTAAATTGGCATACACTACATACAGTATACATCACTTATCAAGTCCCTGCTAATGTCACAAATGCAAGATAAGGCTGGGAGGGTGCAAGGGTGTATGCAGGTTTGATGACATTAAATTTAAGACTTTTTAATGCCACTCTAAATGCTTTTTAAGACCAATACCGGGGATAACGCACTATAAAATAACGAAAAATACCTGTGATTGGTCAAGAATTTAATTAAGCACACTGGCAGAAGTTTATGTATTCCAGCTTGTAGTATTAATAAACAATCTAATTTTTTATCTATCAAAACATATTTAGGACCCGGGACATGGTTTATATAATAATATAACCTTAACAAAATTGTTGCAAAAACTCTGGTTTATAAAGGACAGTGCATAAGTAGGCTATGAGCCAGAAAGTGGTTTTCTGCAAAACTGTGCACATCTACACTAGCCCTAAAATGACCCAACAGCAAATTAATACAAATGTTAAGAAATAAAATAACATTACTATAACATTTAGTACTACAGCCTACTATCCGATGTGATATTATTACAAATTCCCCATATGTTGATGAGTGATAATGTTTATAGAATTAGGCATAATGGACCCTATTTTAACATGGCATTGGCATGTCCAAATCCACTTTTGCTATTTTGACAGCGGATAAAAGGTTCCATGCGCCATGCGCATGGTCTAAAAGGGTTTTACTAAGTGTCTTCATTAATTCATAGGCATGTTTTGGGCGTAACATGCAATAAACCAATCAGAGATTCGTTTCCCATTCCCTTTAAGAGCCAGGCGCATTTGGACCTTTCGCGCATTGGTATTATGATGGTGGATTTGCACCGTAATATTTTTATTTGTAATCTTTTACATGTTTGTGTGCTGCTGTGCTTCCCTGTGTATGTGCAACAAGCATAGTGCGCACGTGCTGTGCCTATGCCGTAGGTGCATTTGACTAATCTGCTGTTAAAATAACTATGACATGCTGCGCCATTGACTTTAGACAAGGTCATCGCAAGGCGCGATCACTTTCCGATGCCTGTTAGATAGCAATACACCCAGAATTATCCTGAAGACACCTGCCTGTTAGACCAGCACTCCCATGGGCGCAAAACAGGGCGCAGGTGCATTTGCTATTTAAACAACATGGGCACCTCACGGGAAATTGACAACTGCGTCAGTCTTAAACTAGCAAAGACACCTGCGTTCAGACTTTGTGCTACATTGCACTGGGTGCAAGATAGGGCCCAATTGTAACGTTCCCCAGTTCCTCTTCCCTGGGAACTACAGCTTCCCTATTCTTGGCCACTCAGAACTACATTTCCCATAACCTGGACTCAATTATCCAAATTCAGTACACCTGCTCTCACTCACTCATATATAAGACACACACATTCCATTGCATCTTTGCGAGGTATTGTGAGTATTGTTCACTTCATTCTGAGCATTCTTGTTATGTATTGGTGTTTCGGCCTGATCCTTGTTTAGTTATTGATGTATTTTTGTCTAGAGTTGTCCCCTGTTCCTTCCCTTTAGTCACTCTGTCTTAATATCCAAATTCTGCCTGCCTCATTACCCGGTCAAGTTATGGACATATGCTTATCTGACTACCTGTCTTTCAGTACTGCTACATAGCCTATTTATCTACCTGCTTATCACGCTCATATATACGCATGGAATAAATATCATCATTATTTGCTTTATCTACTGCTTGGAGTAATCATTACAGAATACCTTGCCCAATACAAAATATGGCTGGGAGTGTGCTGTGTTACGGTGACTGGGCCCAGGAGGATCCTCTATGGGACCTCTACGAAGCCTCCTATGAGGACATTTTAGTCAGGGAGGCTATGGATGGGGACTACATCCTTCCCCGTTGTGTCTTTGAGACACTTGCCCCTTTTGTAGCTCCAAAGAGGGCACCCAGTCCCTGTTCCAAGACGGTGGCTCCCAGCCCACTAAACTATGCAGTACAGATGTCTCTCATTTAATCTTGTCATTAAATAGTGATACCCACCGTGGTTCACCACGGGGGGGTGGGGGTTTATTTGGCCACCAGGGGTCTATACTACTAAACAAGATTTAGGGTTAGTGAGGTAACTTCAGGTTTAACCCTGGGTTTTCAGTATCACAACATTGGGTCACCTGTTACATCGCCATGGTAACTTATGCTGCGAACCTAACCTGCTCCGTAGCAGGTTATAGTAGAGATAACCGATTAACCCAAACAAAAGCACTGCCTACTGAACGATCAATTCTCGAGGGTCACCATTCTGGGAGTCACCGTTGGCTTTCTCTGATGAGAATCTTTATGAAATATATAGATTCTCAGCGGAGGGAGTGATGTGTCTTTGTCAGCTTCTTGAGCCGTATGTGCCAGTGGAGTGTGATACATCGAAGTTATGTGCTTACAGTTCCACAGACTTTATGCAGAGTGTTGTGTTTGTTTGTGACAGGTATTTTAATATATGTTCTGTTTGATATGGACCAACATCAATGTATCTCCTTTCACTGTAGACAAAGTACATACATTTACTATTTACTCCTACAGAACTTGTTAAACAACCAAGCATTTTGACATTGATTAATTTACACAACATGTACATTTTTTATTTGCTCCCATGATGTTTAACATTGGTTTAACGGAATACACAATTGAAATATACACTCATCTAAGTGATTATTAGGAACACCCGTTCAATTTCTCCTTAATGCAGAGATCTACTCAACCAATGACATGGCAGTTGCTTCAATGCATTTAGGGGTGTGGTCCTGGTCAAAACAATCTCCTGAACTCCAAACTGAATGACAGAATGGGAAAGAAAGGTAATTTAAGCAATTTTGAGCATTGCATGGTTGTTGGTGCCAGACAAGCCGGTCTGAGTATTTCACAATCTGCTCAGTTACTGGGATTTTCACGCACAAACATTTCTAGGGTTTACAAAGAATGGTGTGAAAAGGGAAAAACATCCAGTATGCGGCAGTCCTGTGGGCGAAAATGCCTTGTTGATGCTAGAGGTCAGAGGAGAATGGGCCGACTGCTTCAAGCTGATAGAAGAGCAACTTTGACTGAAATAACCACTCGCTACAACCGAGGTATGCACAACACGCACAACCTTGAGGTGGATGGGCTACAACAGCAGAAGACCCCACCAGTTACCACTCATCTCCACTACAAATAGGAAAAAGAGGCTACAATTTGCAAGAGCACACCAAAATTGGACAGTTGAAGACTGGAAAAATGTTGCCTGGTCTTATGAGTCTCGATTTCTGTTGAGACATTCAGATGGTAGAGTCAGAATTTGGCGTAAACAGAATTAGAACATGGATCCATCATGCCTTGTTACCACTTTGCAGGCTGGTGGTGGTGTAATGGTTTGGGGGATGTTTTCTTGGCACACTTTAGGCCCATTAGTGCCAATTGGGCATCGTTTAAATGCCACGGCCTACCTGAGCATTGTTTTTGACCATGTCCATCCCTTTATGGCCACCATGTACCCATCCTCTGACAGCTACTTCCAGCAGGATAATGCACCATGTCACAAAGCTCTAATCATTTCAAATTGGTTTCTTGAACATGACAATTAGTTCACTGTACTAAAATGGCCCCCACAGTCACCAGATCTCAAACCAATGAGCATCTTTGGGATGTGTTGGAACGGGAGCTTCGTGCTATGGATGTACATCCGACAAATCAACTGCAAGATGCTATCCTATCAATATGGACCAACATTTCTAAAGAATGCTTTCAGCACCTTGTTGAATCAATGCCAAATAGAATAAGGCAGTTCCGAAGGCAAAAGGGTGACAAAGTATTAGTATGGTGTTCCTAATAATCCTTTAGGAGTGTATAGTCAGTGATATTGATGAGCATGAGGCATTTATAAATACAAGGGTGGCAATATTTTCCCAGCTTTCCTTCCTGTTTATGTGTGGATTATATTTTTTATGCTCTTCATATTTCTCTAAAATGATCATTTACTAAAGTTTAGCAAAATATGCAGCTCCAATGGTGCACACACAACCCCTTTGTGAACAAGCTCATCACTAGATTGGGAAATCCTGGGTTGATTTAACAAATTCATAACCACCATCGTGACATCTCTTATCTAGATCACAATTGTTAGGTTCAGTGAAACCAGAAAAAAAAAAATCCAGGGCATGTTGAACTTGCTTCATAGTAAAAGCCCCAAGTAGCATCAGTGTGCAAAACAGACTGCACAACACAGCTGTGTTTGATTCACAGCCATTTATAATTTGACTTGCATATATCTTAACATAGCATATATCTGTAGTGTTTTAGATATTATTGTATTGAAAAAGACATCACATTTTAAAGAGAAGCTCACCAAAGAAATTAAAGATATTACCTGTGTTCTAAGTAAACTAACGTGTGTAGTCCATGGTACACAATCTAATTAAGATTTTTCCCATTAATAGCTCTAGAGGGCATATAGCCTAATGGAGTAGTCACTCACCTAGCAAGCAAGAAATTGTGGGTTCAAAACATGAGTAAGGCTACAAATCTCCCTATTATTTTTATTTTTACTATTTCAGAGGTTTACAGTATTATTTGTACAGCTTATGCTGGTTCTAGAGCCAGTCTTTCTAACATGATTAACAATTTGTTCCCCAATGTCAGTTCTCATGTAAAGAATCTTGGTTCTATCATAGACTCGGACCTTGGGTTAGTTAAGCAGATTAACTCTGGTAAAAAAAAACGTTTTTAACTGATTTCTAAGTTTAAATCTGCATTGTTTTTTAAAGACCTTGAAACTGTTATTCATGCTTTTATCCCCACACGTTTACATTATTGTATTACCCTTTATTATTGTCTTCCCCAGTTCTCTCTTTCCCATCTTCAGATGGTGCAGAATGCTGTTGCCAAACGTTTAACATCCACTAGGAATTTTGATCACATTTCCCAAGTCTTGGACTCTTTGCACTGGCTTCCAGTCCAGTATTGAATACATTTTAAAATGTTATTGTTTGTTCTTAAAGCACTTAATGGACAGGCCCCTTTTTATATCATGGACCTCATATAACTACACGCACACATTAGGACACTGAGGTCTGTGGACAAACTACTATTTTACACCCCCCGGTCACGCTGGTTATGTTCAGGTGATAGAGCCTTTGCAGTTGCTGCTCCTAGGCTGTGGAATCAGCTTCCCCTTTCTATTAGGCAGGCTCCTTCATTTACTTTTTTTAAATCCAATCTTATACGCATTAGCGTTTCCCAATATGTCTTGTGTTATTATATTTATTTTATAAAATGTAATTGACTGTTGGTATTTTGTTTTAACTATGTATTCTATGGTGTCATTTTTATGCTTTTGTTCACCACCTCGGTCAGCCTCGCTGTGTTAGAGTGTGCTTTAAAAATAAATATACTTCCTTACTATACTGACAAAATGTGTTTGCCAATCTCCAAATCATTTATATCACTCTATTGCCTGTAAGTACTGTAAGCTCCTCGTTTTTTTCCGCTTTCTCGTTGGTACAGGGGAATACCGAACATACTCTACATCTGATTGGCTGCCGTTTATCCATTGACGTCACTTGCAGAGAAATGTTGATCAGTCCAATTTAGCTTGGCCTGAATGTTGGTTTGTATAAAAGCTGTTTTTTTTTCACGGAAATAGTGTATCCTTGAGTTGCTTTTAATTTAACATATCAAGTTGAAATATAATTGACTGTTAAATATAACTTAATGTATACTGTATTGTACTGGCAATGGATAAACAGCAGTTTTTTTATTTATTACAATGAAAATATTGTACAGTAGCAGATTCTGGTTAGGTCAGGTTTGCCATTTCATTTAGGCTATTTTTTATTTGTGTCCCTGTGCGCCGATCGGAGAAGGAGTTCGAATATCACTGCTGATATTCTGAGTCAAGAGTTTTCTAGCCTCGCGGCTCGCGTCAGCAGCACCTTGCATCGCCCAATCAGCGGATTACGGGCGGGTGTGGTTTTGAAAATTGGTCAAAAACTTTTGTGCAGATGGATGGCGGACAGTGGCTTATGAGCCGGTTCATTAATCGAAATAATTTTCATTCGATCAATGTCCAAATAATTTGTGATGCAGACATGTTGCTATAATGTAACCAATTTTCCCCCAACCGTGGCAGACACACTTTCGCGATGAAGCGCTAGACGCTTTGACATCGACTGATATCTGACCACTTTTTATTTGGGCCACGGTCTGACTTTCTTACAGCGTCTGCAACCTTTTGCCACTCCAAAGCCTTTTCGGCATTGGTAATAGGCGTACTGTACCCTTCAAACAACATTTTCCTCCGCTTTTCCACCTTGCCAAAAATATTTTCTACTTCACATTGAGTGAAGTTTTTTTTTTCTCTCTCTGTTTGTAGGGCCCTATGAAATCCGTGTTATTTTTTGGCCAATTTCTTTAAAAAAATTTCCAAATTCCGTGATTTCCGTTATTTTTTCCAATTTCCGTGATTTGGACAAAGGTTGCATTCAGAAGCCCGCACCCGAACCTAAAATATAAAGAATTTTGCTGTACAGTTTGCACAATCATTGCCAGGTAGGCTAAATTTACTTTCCATATGATCAAAGTACTTAGCCTATTTCTAGACAGGCAGAAGGCTTATTTTACACATTATTTCTTTTTACAGATGAATCTACCCACAATAAAAAATTAAAGAGACAAAGATTTCCTAAGATATGGAAGAAAAGTGGAACAACGACAAACAAAAATATTTATAAACGTTATTTTAAGAAGTTGTAGCTATCAGGCGCAATCGTGTGGACAAAGCCATAACATTCAGCAGCAGTCCCGATATTACGACCTTGCGCTCCCTGAGTTGCCTGATTAGCAAGACCGTCAGAGAATTGCTTCAGGCGAAGGAACATAGTAGCCTATACCTAGTTATATGCATTTGGATAAGTGATTGAATGGAGAAAAACAAAAGCGTTGTTTGATTGGAAAATGTAGAATGGAGTGAATACCGTTGTTAATAGCTGTCAGTTATCAAGCGGATTACAACATTTGAACTATATGACGAAGGGCATGCTGGCCAAATTCGGTAGAGAAACACACTGCAAATAGCCTATATATATAGAGCGCAAATTAACTTCCATGTTTGCTGCCTTTTGTATTAGGACAAACTCAATGACAGTTGTTAATATTACTGGAATATATTTGGATTATAGAAAAAATATATATAGATTGCTCAAAAATATGCAAATTCCGCGAGATTCCGTGTAATAAGTAAATTCAGTTTTTCGTGATAGATTCCGCGATTCGCGGAAACCATAGGGCCCTATGTTTGCCATTATTTCTCAATCAATGAATATTAATTTTGGGGCGTTTCACTGACTATTTATGGGCAATTATAGGCTTGACATGCAGCCGCAAAAGCTGCGCCACATTTAGAGTTGATTGTGATTTATAAAGGGAAACGTGTGTAGGACGTGCGTGCGCATGGTTTTATAAATCTGAATATTTCTTTGCGTACGCACGTCCTATATTTCGTCCGTACGCCACTTCTGACGCAAATCCACCGCAAAGTTTTATAAATGAGGCCCCAGGTCTGGCAAACTGGTTGCATTCCAGCTGAAGTCCATTAATTTCAATAGGAAGCAATGTGCACTGCTGCGGTACATCCACCGGAACCGGCAAAATGTGGATGCGGTGCGGCGGGTGTGTCGCAAGAGTTGAAATAATCCTTTAGAGCAAGAGCTTATATGTCGCTTTCACCTGTGGTTTTTTTTGGATTGCAAGAAAAGCTTTGACAGCTCAGTAGATAGTTTTCGTATTGTCAATGAACACTAAACTGAAAAAAGCTCCTGCCAGTCACCTTGCTGGAGGAGGACAGTTGTATACAATGTTGCCCACCATCTCGTAGATGTGGAAGATTGATTACGATGTTGAGTGCAGTGTACAAGTGTGTCTGCATTACAATGACGTACAGTGATTTTTTGCTGGACCTGGTGTGAATTCAGCTTTTGGTTGCAGGGACATTGATTCAGTTACTGAGATATTTCTGTGCATATGGTAAAGGAATTAGAAAATGCCAGTTGTCAACATTGTAACACATCATTCACCTACTTTTTGCGAAAAAATGTAGTAGGGCCACATAAATCTGGTGACACACAAACGGATGAAAAGATAAAAGCAGTTCCATCATCACCCCTGATTTCGGTTAGGGACCATAACTATCTGAGCATTAAAACAAAAACAAAATTCTAGAAGCTCGACCTCAGACAAGGAGATGCCTGTTTATAATTTGAATGGAAGAATTTGATATTTCTGGAGGCTTTAAAATGCTTTATAAAAGATCCTGAACAGGTTAGGCAAAAAAAAAGTATTTTCCTTGAAGAAAGACATTGAATAGCATATAAAAAAGAGAGTGGGGTTTCGTCCGGGATTCCGCTTTCCGCTGCTCTTGCTTGTCGGTGGCTTGTGTCTGGGTGTGGCGTGTCGGGTGTTGTGTTGGGGGCTGGTCTGATTGTGGTTTGTCGCTGGCTTCTGGCTTCGATGCATTGGGTGTGTGTCGTGGCGTGTGCTTTCGGTATGGCTTTGACTGTTGTGGCCGAGTTTATTGAGGCTCCCTCGTTAGGGTTATTGGGCCGGTTCCGCAAGGCAGACCTGTGTGCATTGGCGGACTATTATAAGGTTGCTGTGGACCGGCGGGCTGTGGAGGCGAATATACTTGGTGCGTTACGGTCCACGCTCTTCCATGATGTTGAGGATGTGGAGCGGGGCGTTGATGGTGCGGGGGCAGACGGGGATGTGGTAAGCGTGGAGGGGGAGGAGGAGGAAAAGGTGATAGTACCTCTCCGTGTAGCAGCAGCTACAGCGTTTTAGAAATCATAGGAAACAGCCAACCAAAACGTTTGTGGAATTTGCCAGAGACAAGGAGAACTTGTTCGACAAGTTAGCAGACGTCAGGGAGTTAATATTACTGGAGACGTCAGGGAGTTAATATTACTGGGGGATTTCAAGAACCACCTGCCTGACCGTATTGTGGTATACCTAAATGAGCAGAAAGTAGCGTCTCTAGCCCAAGCAGCTGTTATGTCGGATGAGTACGCGCTGACCCATAAGGTAGAGTTCTCCACACCTCGGCAGGAGGGTAGAGCGACAACGCAGTTCCGTGGCTCTCGTCCGCAGCCTAGTGAGGCAGCGCGACAACGTGAGAGCAACGTGATGCTCTCTGTGCCATTTCCTGTTCCATTTCCTGAGCCTTTCCCGGTCACTGAGCCTTTCCCGGTCACTGAGCCTTTCCCGGTCACTGAGCTTTTCCCCGTCACTGTGCCTGCCCCTGTCCCAGTGCCATTGTCTTCCTCTGTCCCAGTGTCATTGCCTGCCCCAGTCCCGGTGCCTTTGGCTGCCCCAGTCACCGTGCCCTTGCCTGTCACCATGACCCTGCCCTGGTGTCTGCCCCTGTCTCCGTGCCGGTTCCTGCCCGGTTCCCCGCTCCGGTCCTCGGGCCTGCGCCTACCCTGGTCTCTGTGTCCCTCTCTGTGTCCCTCTCTGTGTGTCTGTGAAGTGTCCTTCCAGGTTCCTGTGTCTGCTGTGGTTCCAGTGCCTGGTCCGCCTTTGCCTCGGCCGTCGACGCTCCCTCCGGCCTGGCCGCCTCCCGCGGGGCCATTGACTCCGCCTTTGTCAGCCCGGACTCTGCCTCTGGTGCTGACTGCCTGGCCTCCGCCTCGGCCGTCGCTTCTGCCTTGCTCAGCTGGACCTCCGCCTGCCTGGTCTCAGCCGTCCAGCCCGTCGCTGCTGCCTCCGTCCTCCGGACCGCCATTGATTCTTCATCCCTCCGGTCCACTGCTGCTGCCTTCGCCCTCTGGCCCGCCGTTGCTGCTTCGTCCATCCGGTCCGCTGCTGCTGCCTCTGCCCTACGGCCCGCCAAGCCTCCCTCCACCTGCCTGTTCTGCTTGTCTGCTTCGCCCTGGGGAGCCTCCGCCGCTCTGGTTTCTGCCGCTACAGTCTCCTGCCTGGGTCTTCTGTCGCCTGGTGTCCGGTGGCGTGTTGCTGTTTGGCGCCTCTGGAGCTGTGCCTTGGGGGGGGGGGGATTCTGTAACATTTGCTCAGTTCCTCTTCCCAGAGAACTACATATTCCCATTCCTAGATTGCTCAGAACTACAATTCCCATTCCCCAGTTCATCTTCCCTGTGAACTACAGCTTCGCTGGTCTTGCCTCCTCAGAACTACGTTTCCCATAACACGGACTCAATTATCCAAATTCAGTACACCTGCTCTCACTCACTCATATATAAGACACACACTCCATTGCCTCTTTGCGAGGTATTGTGAGTATTATTTCCTTATTACTGAGCATTCTAATTCTATATTGTTGTTACGGTCTGACCTCTGCTTTCGTTTTGGAATATTCTGCCTTGGATTTGCCTAATATCTGGGATTGTTATTCTGGCTTGACCGGTGCTTTGTTTACCCTGTCTTGGGTTTTTGCATTATCCGCTGTGCCTTTGCTTTTGGACTTTCATCCTGTTTCTAATAAACTTTGTTTTTTTTGTAATTTGGGAGTATTCATTACACTCATGTCTTTTTGAGTATGATGCTACAAGCTTGGCACAACAATTTTTTGGCAGTTTCTCCCATTCTTCTTTGTAGTACCTCACAAGCTCCAGCAGGTTGGATGGGGAGCATCGGTGCACAGCAATTTTCAGATCTTTCCAGAGATGTTCAATCAGGTTAAAGTCTGGGCTTGGGCTGGGCCACTTAAGGACATTCACAGACACAGAGTTGTCCTGTAGCCACTCATTTGATATGTTGTCTGTGTGCTTAGGGTTGTTGTCCTGTTGGAAGATGAACCTTTGCCCCAGTCTAAGGTTCAGAGCACTCTGGAGCAGGTTTTCAGCAAAGATGTCTGTGCACATTGCTGCATTCATCTTTCCCTCAATCCTGACTAGTCTCCCAGTTTCTGCCAATGAAAAACAAGCCCACAGCATGATGCTGCCACCACCATGCTTCACTGTAGGGATGGTATTGGCCAGGTGATGAGCAGTGCCTGATTTCCTCCAGACATAACGCTTGCCATTCAGGCCATAGAGTTTCATCAGGCCAGAAAATATTGTTTCTCATAGTCTGAGTGTCGTTCAGGTGCATTTTGGCAAAATCCAGGCCGGCTCTCATGTGCCTTTAACTGAGGAGTGTCTTCCGTCTGACTACTCTACCATACATGCTTGATTGGTGGAGTGCTGCAGAGATGCTTGTTCTTCTTGAAGGTTCTCCTCTCTCCTAGGAGAAATGCTGGAGCAATTTGGCCGGGCGGCCAGCTCTAGGAAGAGTCCTGGTGGTTCCAAACTTCTTACATTTACGGATGATGGAGGCCACTGTGCTATTTGGAACCTTCAATGCTGCAGATATTTTTTCTGTACCCTTCCCCAGATCTGTGCCTCGATACAATTCTGTCTTGGAGGTCTACAGACAATTCCTTGGACATCATGGCTTGATTTGTGCTCTGAATTGCACTTTTACTGTGGGACCTTATATAGACAGGTGTTTGCCTTTCCAAATCATATCCAATCAACTGAATTTACCACAGGTTGACTCCAATCAGGTTGTGGAAACATCTCAAGGATGATCAGTGGAAAAAGGATGCACCTGAGCAAAATCTTGAGTGTCATGACAAAGGCTGTGAATACTTAAGTAGATTGATTAAGTTGATTTTTTTTTATATTTTTTAATGAATTCACTAACATTTCAAACACTTCTTTAACATTGTCATTATGGGGTATTGTTTGTAGAATTCTTACAGAAATAATTATTTGAATCCATTTCGGAATAAGGGTGTAACATAACAAAATGTCTAAAAAGTGAAGTGCTGTGTATAACTACAGGG
This sequence comes from Umbra pygmaea, assembly GCA_016801145.1. Taxonomy (NCBI): domain Eukaryota; kingdom Metazoa; phylum Chordata; class Actinopteri; order Esociformes; family Umbridae; genus Umbra; species Umbra pygmaea. The sequence goes on along the minus strand of JACXGM010012207.1, from coordinate 7,923 downwards.
ACATTCCACTTGGAGCAAGTTATGTTAAAGTGTCTCGCCCAAGGACATAATGACATTTGGCACATTTGGGAATCAAAACCACTTATCTTCTAACCACATGTCAGACTCCAAAACCACTTGCCATCAGATGCCCCTGAATTCCCAATACAAATATGATAATTCAAAGCATTTGCAGAACTTTGCACTGGTTAAAATAACAAAAATGATGAGTGTTGTGAGACTTTGAATAATGCATGTCAAAAAAGTTCATATTTATAAAAAAACAATACTAATTTATTAACTTAGGAAGAGTTCAGTAATCAATATTTGGTGGCACAATCATAATAATTGTATAATAATAATAGTCTTTCATGTGTCTTGGCATGCTCTCCACTAGTCTTTCACATTGATGTTGGGTGACTTCAGAGCCAACCCTAGCTACTGTTCACCTGGCAACACTATTATGCCAGCAACACAAACTCAGATTTTGTTTTTCCTTTATAAAATAGCGCAAATTTTAAGTCATTGTAATAAATATTAATTCATTATAAAGCTAGTGAATTTTAACCGCATGCAATTTTATTTTGTGTAAAGAAACAAGGGTATGTGATAGCAATTTAACATGTTTTTAATAACTTTTTACAAACAGTAACAAATATGTTGTACACACAATTTGATTGAAAATATTGTCAGTGTCTCATGTTGTAAACACAACTACATTTGAAAAATTTTCACAAGAGTCTGTTTTATGCAACAATAGACTAATTTTAGCAATACATGAACAATAACACACTACCTATCTATGCAATGAATCAACAATGATTATTGTAATGAATTACAAACGCTATTATTTTGAACAGTAAAATTTGAATTTGTGTTGCCGGCGAACGGTTCTTGCCTATACTGTGGCTAGGGCTGGCTCTCGGTTACTTTATGCCACTCCTTCTGCAAACATTCAAGCAGATTGGCTTTGTTTGATGACTTGCGACCATCCATCTTCCAATTGATTACATTCCAGATGTTTTTAATAGGGTTGATTTATGAAAAAAATTGCAGTGGACTGTCACGTTAATGTAGGTGAGATGAGGAGGGAGACTCAGGCAAAGCAGTTGGATGGTGGTTGTATTTATTTACACTTAAAATCCATGAAGCTTTTGGGTACAGAGTAGTTGCAGGCGAACCAAACAGCAAGTGCACAACGAATATACTGTTTAGCTTACGTGCTCTCAATCAGTGGCACGGACACTGGAGCTACTTTAACAATACAGAGCGTACGCATATAAACTTAAACTGTCCAAACTCTTTTCACAACATACCCTTACTTTGTCACAGCTCCTGGATCCAGATAGCAACCATCCGTAGCAGTATACACATTAAAGCAACATCATCAATGACCGACAGCTCTCTCCAGTCAAGCAGTCCTCTTTATACTATGGCTTAAACACTTAATAGAAACACAGCTGCATGCAATCAGTAATTACACAGATCTACTATATACCAGGAAACTAACCTAAAGCTCTAACTAGGAACTGCTTGACTGGAGGAGCTGTCAGTCTTAAAGCAACATACACATTTTTATAACAGAACACAAATCTACATGCACTGAAACACTAAACTAAACAGAATATGAATACAAATATAAAGGAGTCCATACTTTTAGTCCATGGCAACACCAGCCCCACTGGCTGGGCGTGACATGGACTCTTTTTTTCAGAGCTGTACATTAACCTCTTTAATTAAATAAATCAAAATTATCATTATAGAATGATATAACACCTGAATTGTTGTCAGTAAACTACCATATAATTTGAAGGTTTTATTTTAACATTGGCTGTCACTTATACAGATTGAGTCAATGCTTCAATCTGTCCAGCATCCACTACAGACTAGGCTGTTTTTGTTTTGTATAATGATCATTATGTGGGAAAATAATTAAGTGTTTCGATTCTTATTGAAATTGATATTATCTGTTTTCTTTTCATAACAAAAAGGCAAGTTGATGCCGAGACGTGGGTGTGCATCTTTCTTTGTATGTACTATTCAATTATTTCATAGTGTAGCATCCCACTGAACAGGCAATAGTGTTATTTCACAAATATCATTTTATTTAAGAATAACACAGGTTACTGTGGGCCGTAACCATGTCTGGAATTAACAACTACACTGCATCTGTCCTGACTTGTGCGCAGCCCCAAAAGAAAAAGAGAAATGCAACATGTCCCCTAATACAGAATGCTATGCCCTGACCACAAACATTACAGTTGTCAGAGTCGCTACAACAGTCAGTACCTCCATTTAAAAAAATGTCTGCTGCTCATTTTCAGTTGGGAGTAGAGCTGTTTTAAGAGGATGGGGATGGACAGACAGGGCTTTGAGAGCCTGAAGCTGCATCTGGGCAAGGGCTAGGGACAACTGATTTAGTATCAATACCTTACTAAAGGTTTGCCTGCATTGATTAAATGTCAGTTAAAGAAAGAACAAAATGTAAACACTCAGTTAATAGCTAATGTTAGCCGAGCAAACATAACCTCTCACTATGGACTAGCTAACAGGTTCATTTCCACCACTCATGTACCTTTTTGAAAAAGTGGGTAAAATAATATTCCCCTTTCACTCTCCTGTTTTTCTTTTCATTCTTTTCATTTTAGGATACCAGATTCTTTAGTAAACTGACATCATTGACGCTCCACCAGCAAAACTCGCAATTCACTGCTAGCAAGTACGTTCAGGCCTGGTTTGAAGACAGGGCCAAACAATTTAATGTGGGGGGGGCGGCTCTTTAATACAGAGGCTCTTCAGATGTTTCCTTTTTGCCAAAAAAACATGATCTAGTCATTTTTTAGGGCCCCTGTCAGTCACGGGTCCTTAGAATTGTCCTAACTTTGCCCCTGTTGGCGGTATTCAGGTTTGGTCTAAAGGGGGCTTTGGTGAAGTTGTCACTATCAGTAGTTGCCACAATGAAGCTTTGTCATAGCAGTTCATTTTTGCTCGCATGTGTTTTTTGTTTTATCTTTGACAGCTTACATTTGGTCTCTATTTGGGAAAAGCCATATTGCTGTGAATGTAGAGCCACAAAGGTGTTGTATAGTGAAGGAGGTTATTACAGCTATGAACCATTTTAATGATCTACCTTAGGGCACAGGTACAGCTGAGTAATTTATTTGGGCTGGCAAGAATGCAGGTTAATACCTTATATTAATTCTCTGCGAAGTAATAGAGAATGCAATGCTTTGGTGTTAGATGTTACTATAGTGTCAACATTAGGAGGATCTCAGCCTCAATACAACTTTAGTCATTCTCATTACTTTTAAAAAATAATTCAGAAAGGGTTCTCTGCAAATGGAAATTGTTCTATCAAGAACTATTTTCAACTAAAGAACCCTTTTTTGGACGATATGTTCTTTGCTAGGCAAAGAGTTCTATATATAACCTTACGCACTCAAAGAAAAATTGATGAAAAAAGGTGTTCTTAGATGATTGTCTAGAAGTAAATAATAATTTCTTTGGAAGACATTTATGGTTCTTACTAGAAGTCTTTAAACCTGAGTATTCCCTATTTCACATGAACATAAATTGATGGGACTAACTGTTCCATAGTTAAAAAAAGAACTCTTGTCACAGAGTATATGCAAATATTGTGTCTTTCAAATAAATCATTATTTACATTTTCTGATTAAAATCCCTATTTATATTTCAAATAATACACTGTGATAGCTAAATAAAAAATTTTTTTTTTAAGAAAATCTGAATTTGAATTTGACTCTGGGTCTAACATTTTTTAATTATGATAACTATTCAAATTTAAATTACTTTCTGTCTCATACGTCATTGAACAACCCCTCACAGCTGGGAGACCTGACCTGCAGTTGGACTTGATCTTCACGTATCAATGGAACCCCAACCTCCAGCTTGAAAGCATCTGCATGTATTAACATCATGAAAAGATATTGACCAAAACATAGGGAGGCTTTTAAGAAGTGTTAAAAATAATTCCAAAATAAATTATTTGTCATCTTATTTCTTTCTTTTTTGTTGCCTTTGTTGAAATTTTTACTGATTGCCAGCCCTGCCAACTTTCACGCATTGGCGGTGAGACACACACATTTGATTGGTTTCACATGTTGTAAAACCAATCAAATGCGTGAGAGTTGGCAGCCCTGGATAGCATACATTTATTTTTTCATTCAGACAGCTTTGTAGAGCCACAGTATAGTACATTCAGCAGGAGACTGTAGGTTTTGGAATAGAAATTATTTAAAGTATACTACAAAGAACAAACATGCCTGTCCACAAATAGAATGAGTACTCAATGCAGCTCTGTAATGGAAGTTCTATTTCCAACTTCTGAGAACATTTAGTGGCTGAACACAACCTTTTGTATGTGCAACAACAGCACACGTCAACACATTAGGTGACACATACCAACGTTTATCTGCACATCACAAAGAACTCAATGTGAATTTAGTGTTGGACATGGATGTTTCATGGATTATCAGGTGACATTTCTTGAGTAATTGATGCATGCCACTTAATGTTAAAATCTTTTAGACTACATTAATGATGTTTGATGACAGCTATCTTTTCACATATGTAAATATAGGATATGCTGTGCAGGCATTAGCAGGTTCAAAAATGTAAAATGTTTTATCTTTTTGCAAGTGTTTGTAAAATACACAGTATGGATTGAGGAGTTAAAATTGTTTTAGACATTTACAGCCAAAAAGTGCTACAGAGAATGCTGAATGAACAGCCTCTCTGGCCCGTGTGCCTGAAGTTACAAGACACTTTTTAACTGAAGAAATGTCATGGTGGATGCCCAGACTGCTACACTCCTGGACAACATCAAGCCTTCCAAACATGGTTCATATTAAGCATTGTTTAATGATTTTAATAAAAAATGTTGTAACATGGGTTCCTAGTACATGGCATTATATATGTCAATGTTTACCTTTTTCTGACAGCTTACAGAGAGCAGAATACCGGGTGGGTACCAACTTCAAAATATTGAGTGAGCTGGCCCTAATCACAGCAAATATCCTTCAGAGTGACTCTGGTTCAGTGTTTATGAAGTTAGACTTATAAATGTGTTGTGTCCTTGAGCAAGGCACTTCCTCTGCATAAGAGCATCTGCTAAAATGACTCAAATGTAAATGTAAAATGTAGCAGGCACATCGGGGGAGATGAAGCAGTACTGCCAAATGTCATGTGGCTTTTTAGGGTTTTAAAATAGTAAGCATAATGTATGTTCTTACAATCTATTATTTTTTCTTCTTTTGGTTGACTTGAAAGGAATTGTCATCTTTCCTCAAGAATGATTTTGTCTGTACCCATTTTATTGTTGCCTTTTTTAGGGAATTCCCCTCCTCGGTTCTGTGAAAAAGGAAACTTCTTGAGTTGATTGGCATGGACACAATTTGAATATAATCAGTCTAATCTAAATACTTATAATTGTGTATTACCAACAGTGTCGGGTAAAGTTACTTTTACAATTACTTTTCAGTTACTTGTTGAGTTCACAAATTTTGAGACTCCCTAATTTAGACAACATGGTCAGGTAAATGGAGTTCATATCTTAACAGTGACCTAATAAAACAAATAGAAAGAGCAAAGAAAATTTCAGTCATGGTCACCAGTAAGATATGAACTCCATTTACCTGATCATTTTGTCTTAATTAGGGACTTCCTAAAACTTATAAACTCGACAAGTAACCTAAAAACTTATTGTAAGGGTAACTTTACCCAACACTGATTAACAAAATGGTCACCTTTGTTTCTGGTGTTTGTGGAGTTTTTCAGGAATAATTCCTACACCAAGAAGGGGAACCTGTTGTTTGTATAGTTGAATCTATTTACTTGTTGGGTAAAAAATGACAACAAGTGAATGTAACTCAGGCAGTGATTGCCATTGTTTGAGAAGTTCATATTCCCACATCCTTAGTTATTTCATTATGTGTTAGAATGTACATTTTTCTTAAAATATTTTTATAATCAAAACTTTTAAATCAGTAACACAGTAAATAATTGTAAGATTATATTTCATTCAAAACTGTACAAAATAATAATTATATTGCAGTATTATTTTCTTTGGATTTAATAAATAATGTGAATAAATTAAAATTTCTTGCCTAATGGGACTTCTTATTTTGAAAGGATGAATGATAATTAAAATCACATTTTATACCAAAAATAAAAGTAAGTTACACCTTAACAGTAAGCACAAAGAACTGACAATAGATTTACGGGTTTGCAGGGTTTCAAAATAGATCTATTTTAGGATTAAATGGGCCTTGGTAGAACCCTTTACTGGAAGATCTGGTGAGAACTACTCAATGATAAAGGGGTTCTATATACTTTTCAGTCTGTTGGTGTCCCTTCTGTGATCTTGTCAATGTGGGTCTGAATCATGCCTGTTTGCGTCTGCCTGAGGTTTTCTTTGTGCAGGACACGTCTCCAAGACCCCCTGTCTCAGTCCCCAGATGTTATACAGCAATAGGTTATGGGCTGGGGGGCTAGGGCCATTATGTCCTTTCTCAGTCCCCATTATGTGATGGGATGTGAGACAGCTTATATATTTTATTTTTGGCCTCAAAGTGTTATCAATTTAATAGATCTAAAGCATGCCATTCTAAAGTTGATGATGGCATGTTGATCCTAGGAGGACCCAAAGCCTTGGAACATGCTTCAGGAACATGTGGCCTAAAGACTCCTGTCTCTGTCCTGTGCCTACCTCACTGTGCTGGTGCCCACCTTTCCACATGGTGACTCCAGCTGTTCATCTCCAGAGCGCATCCCATTGTCCCTGCCCAAGACCACCGAATTGTGTTGATGATACACAAAGACTGTTTTCACAACCCACCCATTCCTATCTCTAGTTTTGGACACTATTTGAACTTTAATAAACAATGTGACCTTAATACAATGGGCTGTGTACCTACAGATTCTCCACGCGGTACAGCCAGAAGAGGACCGACCACCCCCCTTGAGTCTGGCACCTTGCTAGGTTTCTTTCTAGGTTCCATCACTAGGGAGTTTTTCCTAGCCACTGTGCATCTCATGTTGCTTGCTCTTGTTGCTTGCTCTTGGGGGTTTTAGGCCGGGTATCTGTCAAAGCACTTTGCAATGACTGCTGTTGTAAAAAGTGCTTTATAGAAAAAAATTGATTATTGGTTCTAGGAAAAACCCTTCACCAATAAAGGCGTCCTGTCAGTACTTGGCATAGAGGGTTATATGAATAATGTTTAAGGGATAAATGGATTATTGGTAGAACCCTTCACAAACGGTTCTAGGAATACCCCTTATATGATATGTAGAGCCTGTTATGAAACGGTTCTTGGTAGCACCTATAATACAAGCTTAAAGTGATGGTTCTAATTTAACCTTAGGGTCCTTTGCACCTTGACCCCAAGCCAAAGAACCCCCCATAAGCTTTTTTCCCTTGTTATAACATTGGTTGTGTTAGCGATATCAGCCGAATGGCTTAGTGCAGGCGCTAATGGAACCAAGGGTGTTTCTCGTAAATAACCACGAATGGTTATAAATGCCCGGAATGGTACCAAAATTCTACAGTAGTACAAATGGGTTCTGTACTTGTAAAACAAGGCATTGCAAAGTTTGTATGTACACCATAAGTATATTTAAATAACACTTGCTTGATGGCTGCTACTCTCGTGTGCTACCGCTACAGATTTTATTTATTTTTATTTAACCTTTATTTAACCAGGTGGGCTCATTGAGAACAAATTCTTATTTAAAACGGCGACCTGGCCAAGATAAAGCAAAGGTGCAAGTACAGACAGAGTTACACATGAATACAAATACACAAGAATAACACAATGGGTCGGGTAAGGGAGAAAGATAGAAAAGTGCAGTTGAATGTGCAGTTGAATGCAGTTGAATGCAGTGTACAGAGTAGCAGGCAAATACAATGAAATAAGTTAACACTAG
>JACXGM010012206.1:0-14810 GCA_016801145.1 Umbra pygmaea | reverse complement strand
GAGCATCGATACCATATAGGATGGTAAAAATGTGTCCCCTCCAGCCGCGGTCGGTGGATCTTAATTGGGGAGGACGGGCTCGTATTATGCTCAGAACCGGAGTGAATGGAATGGTGCGCAACACACAAAACCCAGTGTGCAAAACAAAAAACACTGGGTTTTGTTCGTTGTGCACCATTCCATTCACTCAGGTCCCGAGCGTAATACGAGCCCGTCCTCCCCAATTAACATCCACCGACCGCGGCTGGTCCCCACCAATGTTGAAACCAAACCTACGCCATTGGCTATACGCCTGCCCTTGGAGAGTTCAGACCACGACGCCATTCTACTTGTCTTTATATAAACAAAGCTTGAAGTGAGATGATACTGAGATGGAACAGCCAATAAGAGTCCACACTTCACATATACTTTGCATGCATTGACGGCTTGAAGTCTGCAATGCATCAAAATCTTCCAGGATAGACCCCACCAGGATGTTCAGTTGTTTACATCTTTTTACCTCAACATCTTCCAGGATAGATCCCACCAGGATGTTCAGTTGTTTACATCTTTTTACCTCTTCCCTTATATGAAGTTATATATTTACATTTCTTTTACCCTTTACTGTTTCTTATTATTGCAACTGCATTGCTGAGCCATGGTACAAGGTTGTCACTGCACATACAATTACATATTGGGGCGCAGATGGCTCAGTGGGTAGGGAGTCAGACTTGTAGTCAGAAGGTTGCCAGTTCGATTCCCGACTGAGCCAACTGTCGTTGTGTCCTTGGGCAAGACACTTTACCCTAATTGCTCCCAGGTCGTTGCTGTAAATAAGAAATTGTTCTTAGTCAACTTCCCTGGTTAAATAAAGGTTAAATTAAAAAAATAAAAAAATTAAATATGCGTCTCCTGTACACGTGACAAATGAACAAAACTTGAAACATGAACTTGAGTCTCTACTAACCTGGTTGAGTAGTGAGCAGTGTGACAGAAAAAAACATGTTTCGGTTGTGATATGAACAGCAAGTCTGAAAGTCCAAACTGTATGTCATGACCAATAAATGTGTGTTTCTTTACAACACATACTGTTTCATTTCATTTAGCAGAAAAAAACCTGGTTGAAACAATTCTTAAGTAATTCTTGAGAACTCTTGAGAGCTCCATTGTAAAGAACAAATCATTGGATGCATCTGGTATCCAAGGAAGTAACTGGTGATTTCAGGGCTATAAATAATTCTAAAGATGTAATATTTCACAGACTTAGGGACTTCATTAACCTCAACAAACCAGAAGAAGCTTTACATGCAACTTCCTAATTAAGGACTGTTCAGAGCATATTAACTGACAATATACTCTACTGATCTTCATCTGTATTCTATTAAAATGGTTAAGCACATTGGGTGTTGAAGGCAATATTCTGTCTAATTTCCAATTCACAACCTTTTCATTGGAAAAGCTATGAATATTACTTTTGACAGATCCAGTATCAAGTATTGGCATAATATAATTGTAAGTAAAACAGCCAGGACAGGAACATACTGAGTGGAAGCCTGGCTAGAGGTCCTACCATCAACATCTCCTCTGTTCCTTTCAGTGAGAGAGCAGGCCCGGTGGACTAGGGACACCAGTGAGAGAAGTACAATAGCACAGGTCAGGTTCACAATGGAGAATTAGGGGAGAACTTCTTCAGAAGACCCGATGAAAATGTAACATCCAATATGAGTGTTCATACACATCCAGCTTAAGTGTTCTTTGCCTAAAACTCTGTAACTGTTTAGTTGTGTGGTCATACATTCCTAATAGATTACCTTATCTCAATGTCAACAAGAGTAAATGCTTTTTAAAATATGTTACACATTTATTTCTTGTACTGGGTTTAAGAAGCTATCTATGAGATTCTACGTAGTTAGAGATAGTGCTGGAGTATTCTAAATATTATTCTAAGTACTAGAGCCAGCTGATTGTTTTCAGATGGCTCTAGTAGATCCTATTTAGCTCTGGTGATTCAGGGGTGTGGTCTGGTTCATTAAGGAAATGTCACTTGCTGGATCGACTGTGGAATTTTTCTACTAGTTGTGCCTTCACCACTGTAGTGCCAAGTACTAAATATTGTAAGTTCGAGCCAGGTATACGCTCTGAGTTTAGCAACTGTGTCCTGTGCCGCTTAGAGCACAGTAGCTATTCTTAACCATTGTGCAGCTCACAAGCCAGTCTTCTCAATATGTCAGCAATCCGTTTTGAATTATTGTTTGTGACAACTGTAATTATTAAATTAACACCACAGAACTTCTACCTGCTTGAGTCTCCCTCCTTCACACACTAACCACAACGTGAAAGATGAGCTGTTTTTTCTTTTAATTAATTTTATTTCACCTTTATTTAACCAAATAATCCAATTGAGAACAAGTTCTCACCTGGGCGGGACAAGACGCAAGGTGCAAGATAACCTAAAATTACACATGACATTTCACAAAGTGCAAATATTCAATTATACATGTGTATGGTAGGAATAAAAATCCGTTATTGTTTTACTGGGAATATCAGCTGTCAGTATATTTGGTATATATGGCCCAGTGCCATATCTGAAGTACATGTACAATACATTTTTGTTTTCAAGATATTTGAGTGTATGTCCAAATTGTGTTGAAATTTTATCTGGTGAAAATGATATCATGTTCGCAATCAAGATATTTGGTAGATGCGGCCACATGCCTGGAAGCATTCCGGTTTTAGATTTTGGACATATTGCATATAATACCACTCCTATCAACACTTTACATCTCCTGAATCTTGCTATATGCACCAAAATGTATCTTTATCTGATTGTGCTACTTTTTACTATTGTGTATTGCTGTCACATTGTAGCTGAGGTTAACGGAAGCATGAAGTGCCGCGTTTTGTCTATATGGGAGGCTGCAGACCTGGAGCCAGTGTTGCTAACTATTTTCAATGGAAACTAGCTAAAGCCTGCTCAAAAAGTCTCTAAATATCGCTTAATGTCGTCATACGCTAAATAACATATTTGTGACATCATCACATCCACTGAACTATTAAGATTCTCGCTCTCTGTCAGTTGTTGCACTGAATATACTAGACAGAGAGAAAGATGTACCTCCGAGTCCAGGCAGGAAAGCAAGACCACATGATCGCGGCATTATACTAGCGACTTTCTTCTATGAAAAGTAACTAAGTGTTATCCAAAAAGTCGCTAGATTTGTCGCTGTCGCTTTTTTAAATAAAAGTTGTTAGATTTGTTGCTGTTGCTTTTTTCTTTTTTTAAATAAAGGTTGCTAAAGAGATCTGAAAAGTTGCTAAATCTAGCGACAAAGTCGTTGAGGCCACCTAGGCTATAGTACTAGGTGGTTCTAGGTAGGCTTCAAACCAGGCGTGGGGGGTTGGTATGTCTCCACTGCCTTCAGTGGAAATTGGGGTCTTATGTCTTTCGCAGGAAAAACATTCCTATGACGTTTTTTACGATTTAAGACGGCGTCAGAAGAGCAACCTGTGACTGCCGACTGCGAAGCACTGCAGTAAAACAATCACGTAGAGCCAGATGGGTGCATTTACAAAATACAAGACGTAGTTGATTTAGAGTCGCTTACATTTTGTTTTTTTGGTTTGTGTTTTACTTTTTAAACATCTTGTGAAGTCCAGGCAAAAAGTATTAAATCAGAATCGCAGAGAAAGACTGATCCTGCAATGCCGGCTGCACAGGCAACGCATGCAAAGACGTTCCGCTAATTATTACTGTCCATAATAACTACCTACACCGTTTGTACTTTAAATATGGCGCCACCTCACCAGGGATAAGACCGCCCAACCGTGCTCCCGGCACAAGCTTCCAAACGAGGCTGCCAGCCTGCTAAAAAATTGCGAAAGTTCGAGTTCCAGAATTCAGAAGGGTAATGGAGACACATCTATAACCAGGCGGAACGGTGAATTTCATGGTTCTACATGGTAATGGAGACAAGGCATGAGTTGGCAACACTGCCTGGAGCCGGTAGATATATGACCCAGACAGTTTCATGGCTCAGGCCCCGGGCAGTTTTACTCCCCTGTTATTCTTGATGCGTCCAGTAGGGGGAGGATATATGGTGAAAATTACATTGATGCTCGAAACTTACACATTACTAATGTCCCGTCTATAGACTTTTACTAATTCAGAGGTTTTTGTTCATTTAAATAAACGTTATACACAGTGAAACGATAGACAGTGAAACAAAACACACACAATAGTGTCCATCTGGATTTGAACTCGCGAACACTGGCATGAAAGTCAAAGATTATTTAACATAACTCAATTCGTGTCGCTTAAAGACTTGGTCTGTTCTGACATACGTATATATAGATATAAATAGATTTATATATATATATTTATACTTATTTATATTTATGTATTTATATTTATATATCTATATATACTTTGTGGGTAGTTAACCATCCATGAATTAAATGTTCCAAGTAAAGTTTCGGGAATTTCCATTGAACTGGACAGGGACTGAAAGACATCAGCGCATGAGGCCCAAGGAAAGGAGGGTTGTTTTAGTTGGTGCCTAAATAATGGTCTGTGTGGAAGAGAGAGTGTGGAAGAGAGAGATTGGAGGAGCATGTAAACTGCAATTTCTTCAGTGTTGTAAATATAATCATTACACACTTTTATTCTTTCCTTAAAATACACCTTTGCTACAAGCAAAAAACTACAAGGGTTCACATGTTAGGATTTTGTTAAGTCATGTATGTTTCTTTTACTATTTGGACTGAAGTGCATTATTGTCCTCGGGTGAAATGACATCAGCTTTTTCTCACGGCTCACTGAATTCCATACTTCTCAGAGGAAATGGAACCTTCACACTCAGTTAGTCCAGAACATCATTAATGACATTAGAGCTATATTCACGGCAAAACTTCTCTCACAGACTTTACTTCTAAACGTTGCCATTTTGAGATTAAAGTTCAAATGGTCTTAATAAGACAGTTCTAAAAGTGAGGGTAAAACCATCAGGTTTTATATATAAGTAAATAGCACTAACCTGTTTTGAAATAGAAGTAAAGGTCATTTGCAGAAAGGATCCTATAGTTTGCAATCTAGTAACTTTAAGGTGAAAAACCCTGAAACATCTGGAATTATGTGTATTTTGGGATCAGAACCAATTGTGTGAAAAAGCTTACAGTGTTTCGAGGAGGAGGGATGAGTGAAAGCAGTGCCGTTCCTCATATCTAGGAGGCCTTTCCTCTTGAGGCCCCTTGATACTGTACATGACTCATAGATGTGGAGGTGGATGGAGGGTTTAGGGTCAGAATAGAGAAGAGGAACGACATGTCTGTCTGAACTCCAATTACTAATATTATTATTCCGTAGAGATAGGATGCCTAAAAGTCAAAAGCATAATGACAAATCTTCAACACAATTTACAGGCTGTGTACATTCTCCACAATCTGTCTTGTGGTGGTAATTTTTTGCGGTTCATTGTTTGAGAAAGGATTAGCAATTTATTCAGGTGAAGATTCTCGTCACTGCAGTTCCTGACAGCCAACCGTGAGCTGACTCCTATTCATCCTATATTGGGAAGGACAAATCCAGTAAAGGGTTTACATTTTCATTGTTTACTCATTCTGCAACTTCACATTTTGATTAAAACTTTGTCCAAACTTACTCACTTGTTAAATGTGCTCCACCACCATTTCAATGCTTTCATGTCATTGAAAGTGAGACAATGTTTCCCTTGAGCAATGCCTTTGTTTAGAGTATCATAAAACAGTGCCATCCGTTTTATCACCAAAGCCCATATACGCTACTGTATGTCAGAAGGCCAGATGCCTCTGTGAAGCTATCATCCAGAAGCTATCATCCAGAAGCTATCATCCAGAAGCTATCATCCAGAAGCTATCATCCAGAAGCTCTCATACAGAAGCTATCATCCACTTTTTTCATTGGATTACCACACCACTATTTGTCTTCCTTCTTGTGTGAGTGTTTGTATGTAAAACCAATTTCATCTCAATGTCTGAGTATTTAACAACTTATAACTCAGTAACTGTGCGTACACACCGCCACAGACTTGAGCTTCCAAAGAAGCTCTGGACGCCCTGTCAAGGACGCTTGTCAAAAAAGTACGGGGAAGCTTTAGACGCTTTTGGCAACTTTTGACGTGACAGGACATTTTGTTTGCCATTGAACCGCATCATAGCTCATTACCATGAAGTTGAACAAACTTCAACTTTTCTGCTTGACGCTCTGGTCGCTCAACACGCCCAAAACGTGACGCCGACTGATTTCTCTGTCTTTTCAGCTGAGAAAAGCCAGCTTCCATTGAAAATGAATGACTTCCGGTAACTTTGAAGCTCAAGTCTGTGGCGGTGTGTACGTACAGTAAAGAAATACAGATAAGATAAATGAATTTAAGTTACATACAATATACAATGGGATATAACTCCAAGTAATGCTACTGAAATTAACGGAGACACACAGAGAATACATTGAGCAGGCTTGAACCAGAAAAACAGTCTAAAGGGCACAGTTTAGATCTGTTGGGTGACAGAATTATAGGTATTCTGAACGTGGGTTTATTGGCACAAATACATAAGTTCTGAGTGCTTGTTACTTGAATCCTTGCACACCTTATGCATGTAAAAGAAAAAGTGAAAACGACCATAATATGCGTTCTCATCACCTGTTAAAGCAAATTGTATTATTTTTAATTATATTATTGGAATAACCAGCAAAAATATGACTTGAAAATGACGATTCCACTCATTGTAGATGCCATAATAGAAAAAAAAACATTTTGGTCCAAAACGTTTGAGTGAGACGAAAGAGGACATACTTTTCATTTTCTTCCCACCCGTTTGCACCTGACGCACAACTCACAGGACACACTTATTTATCCTCCGTGCTTTTTAATAGTTTTGAGATAATGTGAATATTTCCAGCTGTTAAAATGTATTCTGACATTTTGCTGACCTCCAATCTACATAAGGCATTACAATTTAAGTGCGAGATCTCTCCTTATTTGATTGGCATGGAGGCGCACTTGTCAAAATGTGGGATAAGGTAGGAGTCAAATGCAGGAGGGTTTTGTCCTGTCTTATTTAATATAGCTGAATAGGTGAACACCAGGCAGGTAAATTAGACTTTCCGTTACACACACAGCAAAGGTAGAGTTAACATAGGTGCGTTTTACGAAACCACAGGCAAAACTGTCTGATACTTGACGGAATTCATTATGCCATCAATCTTGACCAGTGCCCCTGGACCTCTGGAATTGAAACAACCCCAAAACATCACTGACCCACCACAATATTTTACTGTGGGTACAAGGTGCCTCTCCTTGTATGCATCTATGTTTCGACACCAAACATGCCAAGGCTGTATCTCATCTGACCAGAGCACCTTTTTCCATTCATAATTTAAATGTTTGGCAAATTTCAAGCACTTGCGTCTGTGTTTTCGGTCAGAAAGGGCTTTCTTCTGGCGATCCTTCCGAAAAGGCTGTGTTTGTCAAAATTGCCTGATACTTGGTAGAGTTAATTATGCCATCAATCTTGACCAGCGCCCCTGGACCTCTGGAGTTAAAACAGACCCAAAAACATTACTGACCGGAATGTCACAAAGAGTGATCAGATGAGTTCCTTTTTGCCATGAAAATTTACTTAGTCCCCAAAAAACATTTTCAATGCATTTTAGCCCTGCCACAATAGGACCAGCCGCTGTCATTTCAATGATTGTCTTATTAACACAGGTGAGAGTGTTGTCAAGGACAAGGCTGGAGATCACTCTGTCATGCTGATTGAGTTAGAATAACAGCCTGGAAGATTTAAAAGGAGGGTGGTGCTTGAAATCATTGTTCTTTGTCAACCATGCTTGCCTGTAAGGAAACATGTGCCATCATCATTGCTTTGCACAAAAACGGCATCACATGCAAGGATATTGCTGCTAGTAAGATTGCACCTAAATCAACCATTAATAGGATCATCAAAAATTTCAAGGAGTGAGGTTCAATTGTTGTGAAGAAGGCATCAGGATGCCCAATAAATTATTTTCTTTCAAGTGCCAGGACCGTCTCTTAAAGTTAATTCAGCTGTGAGATCGGGGCACCACCAGTGGAGAGCTTGCTCAGTAATGGCAGCAAGCAGGTGAGTGCATCTGCACGCACAGTGAGGCAAAGATTTTCGGAGTTAGGCCTGGTGTCAAGAAGGGCAGCAAAGAGGCCATTTCTCTCCAGGAAAAACATCAGGGACAGACTGATGATCTGCAAAAGGTACAAGGATTGGACTGCTAGGGACTGGGGTAATGTCATTATCTTTGATGAATCTTCTTTCAGATTGTTTGGGCTATCCGGAAAACACCTTGTCTGGAGAAGAGAAGGTGAGCGCTACCATCAGTCCTGTGTCATGCCAACAGTAAAGTATCCTATCCTGAGACCATTTATGTGTGGGGATGCTTCTCAGCCAAGGGAGTGGGCTCACTCACAGTTTTGCCTAAGAAAACAGCCATGAATAAAGAAGGGTACCAACACATCCTCCGAGAACAATTTCTCTCAATCATCCAAGAAATGTTTGGTGACCACCAATGTGTTTTCCAGCATCATCGTCAACAGATGTGTTAGCCCATTCCAGAGATTTTTCTTAAGTCTTTAGCTGAAACTATTCTTCTTAACATCATTGAACATTTGCAGTAATCTTTGCAGGACAGCCGTTCCTAGGAAGAGTAGCAAACAGTGATGATCTTTTTCCATGTATATGCATTTTGACTGATGAACATTAGGGCTTTCAGAAATACCTTTGTAAAAAAGTCAACAATTATTAATCCTAGGTCTTTTGAGATCTGTTTGGTTAGAGGTATTGTTTACATCAGGCAATGCTTCTTGTGAATAGCAAACTGAACATTTGTGAGTGCTTTTATATATTAGGGCAGCTGTGTCCAACATCTACAAATTATTGTAATTGATTGGACTCCAAGTTTATCAGATTTCTGACTCTAATTATGGAAAAGTCATTAGCCTTTGAGTCACATATTTATTCCTGTGTGTAAATATGCCTTGTGAAGTGGCATTATGCAAATTCAGTCAGCAAATTGGTGTCTGGACATCCAAAATCCATAGCGAACTGTAGTATTCAAATCTAATGAACACATTGGCCTTCATTTATCAAATGTACTTACAAACCAGCATAGATCTGAGCGCAGAAATCATCTTACGACAGGGCTCACATGTGATTTACAAAAATATCTTCATTGAATATTTCTATCTTCATTGAATAGCACCCCATTCTCCAGCACAATATATTGTGGAGGACCCCGCAGTAATTATGCAGCCCTGCTCTGGGGTGTGTAGCAGTCTCCATACCCCCCTGCTGACCCAATACAGAACCACCTGCCCTTTAGCAAATCTATACAGTACATCTCTCCATTGTGGTTCCATTGTGTGTGTCCGCATTGCTCGTTTGGGGAATTGCAAGCGGTGGTATAAGGTACTAAGTCAGGGGATAACCTTTATCACCTGAAGGAATCACATCCAACCATTTCACCAAAGAACTATGTAGAACTTTTATAATAATTATACACGGGCGTATAACTCACAGAGACTCCAGCCATGTGTAACGGATTTAAGATTGTACCATAAAGCTCTTTCCACAGCTAGCTTGAAATGTCACAGAGGAGCTATACAATTGGTAGTTTTTGTATAGCTCGCTCGGTTGGTACGTTGTCAAGCAGGGCTGTAGCATATGTTGCGGAGCAGATGGCCGCGGGTTCGAGCCCAGTTGAAGACATGGCGGACTGACGTGCAGGCTGCTAGCAATGGTATGTTACAGTCCCGATTAACACAACTTAGAGTTCTAACCGTTACACATGCAGTCATCTTTGCCTTGTTCCAACACTGCAGTTTTTAAAAATAAGAGTTGCACGTTCCCCCAGGCCACCAGGCTACCATATTCAGAACAAACATCCTGGCATCACATATGATCTAAACATGATTGAATTAAAGTTTTTGCGATTGTCAAATGCGTAATCATGGATTGCGGCTACATGAGCAGCTACAATCAATCACCCCAATCACATTTAGAAACCCTGCAATCTCATAAATTGTCTTTTAATCACAGTTTGCTGAGTATCCTCATATGGAAATTGAATATTCCTAGCAGAAAGGGACTTGATAGCCGCAAAAACTGCTGGCATACTAATTGTTGGCTGTGATATACCAGACGTGTCCCCTAACTCCCACTGACAAGTCCTGCTGGCCAAAATCTCTGACATAGAGAGCGCGAATTAAGGACTTTTAAAGCTGGATTCACACGGGACACGGCAAAAAATCCCCATACGGCATCGCAATGCACACTTGTACACTGTGTGACACACTTGTACACTGCAATCAACATCGTAATCAATCTTCCGCATCAACGAGATGGTGGGCAACATTGCATACAACTGTCCATCTCCAGCAAGGCGACTGACAGGAGCTGTTTTCAGTTTAGTGTTAGTTTCGTATTGTCAATTATCTACTGAGCTGTCAAAGCTTGTCTTGCAATCTCACACACCCATAGATGAAAGCGACATATTAGCTCTTTTTCTGAGGTAAATCAACTTCCGGTTCTGGCACTGTATGGCAAAGCACTGCAAAAGTTGGATTATTTCAACTCTTGCGACACACCCGCCGGACCGCATCCACATTTTGCCGGTTCCGGTAGATTTGCCGCAGCGGTGCGGATTGCTTCCTATTGAAATGAATGGACTTCCGCCGCAATGCAACCAGTTTGCCGGACCTGGTGTGAATCCAGCTTAACAGAGCTAAATATGCCATCGCTTCGACTTCAGGACTGCCAAAGCGCTTGTTTAAATAGGCGACTGAATAAACATTTCACCAATCACATTACAAATCGATTAACCTAATATACATATTGTCATTATTTGTTTGAAATTGTATATGCCTAATTAAGCCCTCATGTTTAATGAGGCCAACTTGAAGTGAAAGAAAAAAAATCTCTTAATAGCAATGTGCTGTATACAATTAATTCGTAATTCTGAAATGTAACTTGCAATATTTGGTAGTTGCGATGCCCACACATTCAAAATGGCAGCCAGCAGAAACATAAACTGCTAAGTTCATGTGTACAACCCTTGCTGATACTTTGAGCAAAGTTTCATGTTGTGTCAAGCCTTCTTAGTGTTTAAAAAATATCGATTTTGATGCTATCATATTAGTGCCCCCACACTTTTTCACCGTTCAACTGGCGATTTGACCGAAACCATAAAAAGGGAAAAGTGGCGTTTCTCCCCTAATTATGCATTTAAACTAGCGTTTGACTTGGGTACATTAAAAAAAGACCATAGTTTGCATTTTGGTGAGAGTTATGCTTCTCTCTATTTGGTCTCTCTCCTCTACACCACACCAACTCGTGACAGAATGGCTGTTTCAGTCATCTTTGGGGAGGTTTCAAACATGCAGTGCTTAACAGGAGACACAAGACATTTTCTTTTTCATGGGCTCAAAGCATTCTTCATATTAAGTTTCCCAGTAAAACTAAATCAGCGTATTAATGCAAACCCTTTAAACATTAATCTCTGAGTAGTCATTGTATAATAGCAACCTACTGTATATTCTTTTATTCTTCAAATTAGAGGACACATTCAAAAACATGATGCGTATGTTGTGTAGACCCAAGCAATCTATAATAAACTGTTTTCTTTCAGATATGTATTTTTCAAAAGTGACATTTTGTACATAGTCCCACATTTTAGGATGTCAAACGTGTTTAAACAGTTTGCTTAACAGCTGTGGCAGGTGTGTTTGTTTGCGCTGTTACTACATACACAAGAGAGCTGTCTATCTCTAGTCTTGAGCTAAGCAATGGCAATGTACTGTAAGTGGGGAATGAAGGTTTTGGCCAGACCAGATGCATAAAAAAAATTTGGTGGGCCAGTCATTCCTTGATTACAATTGACCTCAGCGTGACTCGGAGTTGCAGCGCTTTGGATTGCAGGAATTTATTTTTGTTTTTATGATAAATGGAGCCAACCTCCAAAGGTTTTCTAACATAACAGTGTACAGAAACTAAATTATTATACACTAAAGTTGGTTGTCTTTACATTAGAATAATAATGTTACATATAATTAATTTTAAGATATGGAATAAATAGAATTCACTACAAAATGAATATGTCTCATATATTGAAATTAAGTTATGTGATAAAACATTTGCTTTGTTGTGCATAAGAACCACACCAGGCATTTAGTCATATTACAAAATATTTTATTAAGGCCAAACAATAAATAACAATTTGAACTGAAAAATGTACAATATATACATACTATTTACTGCTCACTGCCAATTTCAGCCGTTCCTCCATGTTGAATGAATGTTGAATAAGTCCGGGAGTTCATATCACGTGACTTCATCACGTGACAGCAGCAAGCAGGCTCCTGATTGGTTAACGCAGCGTGAACAGATGCAACTTTAGATTTTTCACCTCGGGCGTAACTGTATGTACACACCGCCGCCGACTTGAGATTCAAAGTTACAGGAACGTAGCATAACGAAGTGCAGGTCAAAACCATGTCTAGGATTTTCAGAAATATAGGGGGCTCAGTGAGCGGCCCCTCCCCAAATGGCATTGACCTGGTTGGCCTACGACGTAAAGCCATCGAACACCTCTTTATTCCTTGTCAGGTTTAGAAGTCTATCGGTAACGTTAACAGACAGTGGGCCCTATTTTAACGATCTAAGCGCATGGCGGCGTGAAGTGCATGTCTCTGTATTTACCTTAGTTGGCTAATTGCTGAGGATATTTTGTTTAATAGCGTATACATTTAAGTTGTCTATCTCTCTAAATAAATAAATTAAACATGTACAGTAGGAAATTACACATTGATAGTGGGTAGACTATTTGCAGTTACTATTTACCCAATTACAAAATGGACTGGTGCACCATGAAACTCCCGGTCTGAAAATGTGTCCCACTCCGGCCCTGCCAACAACATGTCACCAACACTTTCCCTAGCTGGCATTGATCTTGCTAAACTAAAACGTCCTTTGTGTAATCAGACTTTTCAAGATATTCCCACAATAGTATTTTGAGTTAAACTAATGTAATGGTTTCCTATTTTGAAAACGTTGTAGATACATTCCAATAACGTTAATTTTATACAGTGCCTTGCGAAAGTATTCGGCCCCCTTGAACATTTCAACCTTTTGCAACATTTCAGGTTTCAAACATAAAGATAAAAAACTGTAATTTTTTGTGAAGAAGCAACAACAAGTGGGACACAATCATGAAGTGGAACAAAATTTATTGGATACTTCAAACTTTTTTAACAAATAAAAACTGACAAATTGGGCGAGCAAAATGATTCAGCCCCTTTACTTTCAGTGGAGCAAACTCTCTCCAGATGTTCAATGAGGATCTCTGAACAATCCAATGTTGACCTAAACGACTAATGATGATAAATAGAATCCACCTGTGTGTAATAAAGTCTCTGTATAAATGCACCTGCTCTGTGATAGTCTCAGAGGTCCATTGAAAGCACAGAGAGCATCATGAAAAACAAGGAACACACCAGGCAGGTCCGAGATACTGTTGTGGAGAAGTTCAAAGCCGGATTTCGATACAGAAAGATTTCCCAAGCTTTAAACATCCCGAGGAGCACTGTGCAAGCAATAATATTGAAATGGAAGGAGTATCAGACCACTGCAAATCTACCAAGACCCGGCCGTCCCTGTAAACTTTCAGCTCATACAAGGAGAAGACTGATCAGAGATGCAGCCAAGAGGCCCATGATCACTCTGGATGAACTGCAGAGATCTACAGCTGAGGTGGGCGAGTCTGTCCATAGGACAACAATCAGTCGTATACTGCACAAATCTGGGCCCGATTCCCCGATAACGTTCACTCTTAGCCCGCTAGGAAAACTCAAAAAGATATATCTTACCGAAGTTGTTTATGTTCTTAAGTGTGTTCCCCGAAGTCTCCCTTAGGAAGCTTCTTAACACGCTGCCTCTTAAGTGCGACGTTACAAAGGCGCTGTCCCAAGGGAAGGTGCTGAATTAGTTTGCATCGATTGCTCAGGAATCGATTTTTCACTTCACCGCGAAGGTGCATACGGCGTTAAGAAAGACAACACGTTCTATGTAAATGAAACATTTCTCAAATTATTCCAGTAACATTTATTTTAGTATAGTTTAAATTATCAGTAAAATATAGACTACTAATTCAATTATCAAATTGTCAGTAATGTGTTCACACGAGATGTTGTTACTGGTAGACGAACCGGATTTCCCTCGCTAACCATCCACTCTCCTCATCCCGTTGTCCCGCTTCTTGACGTGGGTTTAACGACTTCTAAAAATGATGTAATACACTTTTTATTTTTTTTGGTTTACAGTTCCTAATCTGATTTTGGTATGTGTTTGTCTTTATAGTTGCTGAGCAACAGTCACACCAGTGACCGTGTCTGTGTGTGTTTGTACGTGCATTTTCATTAAAAATACTTGATCATCAACAAGATTGTATGTCATTCTGTCATCCTTAATGAGTCAACAACGGATTCTCTATTGCCCTTGGAATCCTACGCATAAAATCTTGCTCTATTTATGAGATACCTTATTTATCCACAAGGAAATTAAGCAAGTGTCAATATAAGTGCACTGCACATTCATATATAAAGGCTCCTTTGAAGAGGCTGCGTAAAGACATTAGTTCATAATGTACATTATCTGTGTGTTTGACGACGCGTAAGGCTACGCATAAGCTATGCATGAGGCAAATCAGCAGAAAGGGAATCCTCTGACAACCATGTGACCTGCGTTCAATGCCCAATAAATTAATGAAGATGAAT
>JACXGM010012205.1:8051-24334 GCA_016801145.1 Umbra pygmaea | reverse complement strand
ATTCAACTTCAACTGTATTTCGACTTTATTTTTTTATCTTTTGTCCTTACTGTACCCTTTGTGTAATTCTTGTGTATTTGTATTTATGTGTAACTCTGTCTGTACTTGCACCTTTTTGCTTTATCTTGGCCAGGTCGCCGTTTTAAATGAGAAATTGTTCTCACCGTGCCCACCTGGTTAAATAAAGGTTAAATAAAATTAAAAAAACATTTTGTAGGTTTGAATTAGTATGTATTCATTTTAGAATTGACAGCGGCAACACTTTAGGCTGCGGTCCGGCACAGTATAATTCGCATTCTAATAATAATATGCCTATTTGACCAGAATGGTTTTCTAAGATTTTACATTTACATAGCTTATATCACCTTTACCCTATGGTCAATATCCGATCATTGCTAATTATTTTTAAAACGTCCTGACATGTCAGTCAAAGCTGCATTTAACCTGCACTCTGCAAGTCCCAATCATATTTCTGCAACTTAACATCTTCTACTTTCATATGTTTTACAATTAGCCTATGCTAAATATTCATCTCGTACTACATAGCCAACTACATAATCGTTTCGCTTCAAGTGGCCATTTGACAAGCAATTTCGAATGTGCATCTCCCGATGCGCGGAAATTAAAATATTGCTGCGCTTGTGATGTTTATTATTAATAGTTTATCAACTTTTAAGCTGATTAATGACCTGCTTCATAACCCTTGTGATTAAACATGTACGATAACCAGTCTTGTATGCATGTTATGATTTACTGGCCATCGTCCCGTAAACGTCCCAAAGTCGGTTATGAACCGACCCAGACATATTTTTTATCGCCGAGCCCTGGTTGGAGCAAGCTTTTATATGCTGTATGGGGTAAATGGTCTTTAAGGATGTTCCAATTTGTTTGTCATCGATTGCTATTGTATGCTTTATCTAGCTATAGTAGCCTATGTTTGAGGCCTTTATTAATCACTTTTTATTAAACAGAATACAAACTGAGTAGGCTATAGCCCTGTCTAATATCACTAACATGTAACATAATTTTTTTGAGATATCAGTTTTGTTATATACTGCATGTAGGGTACTTTTAAGATTGACATTCTTAGGGCCTATTATTTTTATTTACTCACGCAGTCAACAATATTCTGCCAAGCATCCCTTGCTGTAGGCTATTTATCAAAACCGTGTTTCCTTTAACATGTAGTCTAACATCATCACTATACTCTTCATATTCTATAAGCAATTCCCTGTATGGCTGGTGAAAAGACCGCTGCACTCATCTCTTTGCAACATATTGGCAGAGATCAATCAATAGCCTATTTGAATTCAATGAGGAAAATGTGTAGGCTATTGATGTCCTTCTCAGTTAGCCTAAATTCAACTGTTAAAGTGTAAGAATTGCTGTAGTCTACTGACTAAACAAAAAATGTCAATATCAATATGCCTGCTATTTTAGTGTTTGTCAGTTATGCAGACGTAGCGACGTTAGTGTTTGTCAGTTATGCAGACGTAGCGGCGACCTTGCTTTGCAGACACGTCACACGTAATTTTGCAAAGGCAAATGTTTACTTGCGTGACGTCGCCTCTACGTCGCCGTCATAAAAGTTCCCACACGGGCAGCGTTGCTGCGTCGCCGCTACGTCGCTGGCTACGTCGCTGGCTACGTCGCTGGCTACGTCGCTGGCTACGTCGCCTCCATTGGGAACGAATGATAAAGGCAGCGACGAGGCGGAGTCTGTGTGCAGTGTTGGTCACGTTAGTTTGCTTTTCCTGCATACGGGGGCACTTGTCACCCGCCATAGTTCTTGTGCGTGTGTGCTTGTTCTTGCGCATATGCGCTTGTGCGCGTGCGCGCGTGCGTATAAATTGCAACCAAATTTTATTTTATATCCCCTTGATGAGCACTTTTATCACTTCAGTATTTGTACATGTATTTTATCACCTTCAAAATTCTTGCATCCATTGAACTTTGAGTTTATGCAGACTAACTAGCTATTATTTGGATAATTGATTAATCTGTCGATTATTTCTTTGATTAATCGATGAATCGGATAAACAGAAATAAAAATTTGTTATTCCAAATTGACAATGTCAACACATAACAGACCTAAATATATTATATAAAACATGTTCAAAAGATATGCTCTTTCAATGTAGTTGTATACACCTTTTGACCATCTACAGTGGGGAGATAAAAAAAATGTATTTGATACACTGCCGATTTTGCAGGTTTTCCTACTTACAAAGCATGTAGAGGTCTGTAATTTTCATCATAGGTACACTTTAACTGAGAGATATGAAATCTAAAACAAAAATCCAGAATATCACATTGTATTGATTTTTAAATAATTAATTTGCATTTCATTGCATGACAAGTATTTGATTACCTACCAACCAGTAAGAATTCCAGCTCTCACGGACCTGTTAGTTTTTCTTTAAGTAGCTCTCCTGTTCTCCACTCATTACCTGTATTAATTGCACCTGTTTGAACTCATTATCTGTATAAAAGACACCTGTCCACACACTCAATCAAACAGACTTCAACCTCTCCACAATGGCCAAGACCAGAGAGCTGTGTAAGGACACCAGGGATAAAATTGTAGACCTGCACAAGGCTGGGATGGGCTACAGGACAATATGCAAGCAGCTTGGTGAGAAGGCAACAACTGTTGGTGCAATTATTAGTAAATGGAAGAAATTTAAGATGACGGCCAATCTCCTCGTAGGGCATCAATGATCATGAGGAAGGTGAGGGATCAGCCCAGAACTACACGGCAGAACCTGGTCAATGACCTGAAGAGAGCTGGGACCACAGTCTCAATGAAATCCATTAGTAACATACCACGCCGTCATGGATTTTTTATCCTGCAGCACACGTAAGGTCCCCCTGCACAAGCCAGCACTTGTCCAGGCCCGTCGGAAGTTTGCCAATGACCATTTGAATGAGCCATAGGAGGAATGGTAGAAGGACATGTGGTCTGATGAATCAAATGTAGAGCTTTATGGTCTAATATCCACTCGCCGTGTTTGGAGGCAGAAGGATGAGTACAACCCCAAGAACACCATCCCAACTGTGAAGCATGGAGGTGGAAAAATTATTTGGGGATGCTGTTCTGCAGAGGGGACAGGACGACTGCACCATATTGAGGGGAGGATGGATGGGGCCTATGTATCGCGAGATCTTCCCTCAGTAAGAGCATTGAAGATGGTTTGTGGCTGGGTCTTCCGCCATGACAATGACCCGAAACACACAGCCAGGGCAACTAAGGAGTGGCTCCGTAAGAAGCATCTCAAGGTCCTGGAGTGGCCTAGCCAGTCTCCAGACTTGAACCCAATAGAAAATCTTTGGAGGGACCTGAAAGTCCGTATTGCCCAGCGACAGCCCCGAAACCTGAAGGATCTGGAGATTGTCTGTATGGAGGAGTGGGCAAAAATCCCTGCTGCAGTGTGTGCAAACCTGGTCAAGAACTACAGGAAACGTATGATCTATGTAATTCCAAACATTGATTTCTGTACCAAATATTGAGTTCTGCTTTTCTGATGTATCAAATACTTATGTCATGCAATAAAATGCAAATTAATTATTTAAAAATCACAATGTGATTTTCTGGATTTGTTTTGGATTCAATCTCAAAGTTATTTTGTATGAGCGTGCTCTCAGAAGCCCTTATCAGAAAATATTGGTGGCACATAAATCCAGAACTTTGTCCAAAAACAGTGAGGCCTTGAGGCCTCTATTCCCAACAGCCTTAATTGTATTTCAATGCATTTCATTACAAGATGTTATAGTAATTTAATAATAACCGTATTTTAGCGCATAAAGTGCGCACCCAATATTAACGCGCACCCTTGTACATCGAGCAGAAATCTTGTTTTGTGTTAAAAAAATATCAAAGTGTGCATAATTTTTGACACGTAATCTCCCCTCGCCCAGACCTGCATTGATGGGCACTCAGCTAGTCATTGTGTTGCAAATGTTAAACACCCAACACAAATGTTAAACACCCAACATGCTGATTATATAAAACCAGCTATTGCCAAAGTGGAGTACCCACTTTAATGTTAGTGTGTACAGGAAGAATTTGTGGTTCTATGTATATTTCAATATTCAAACAGGCCTACATTAAATAGATTTTTTCTTGTCTGAATAGCCCAGTCTCACTGTCGAAAATATCACTAACTAGTGTCTGTATATATTATCAAGCTTCCGTTTAAAAAATTCTACATTTGTACTAAGAGATAAGAATGCGTGTATGCATTAAGGGGCGCAGATGGCTCAGTGGGTAGGGAGTCAGACTTGTAATCATAAGTTGCCAGTTCGATTCCCGACTGAGCCAAATGTCGTTGTGTCCTTGGGCAAGACACTTTACCCTAATTGCTGCCAGGTCGTTGCTGTAAATAAGAAATTGTTCTTAGTCAACTTACCTGGTATAAAGGTTAAAAAAATTTAACTAAATAAAAAAATGCCAAGAGTGGGGTTAAAAGTGGGATTAATCAAACAATCATTTTATGAAAACTGGTAAATCCCAATTGATAAATTTCACTTGCTAAGGTGTCAGTGCTGGTGCACAGTGTCTACGATTTGCCTATCAACACACCCCTAATTACCTGTGGGAATCATAAGCTACAATAAGGTTCATTAAATGTAGGACAGAATCAAAATTTCCTAGCTTGACAGAAGGTGCCATGTAGTGTAAAATGATGAGCGCATGATTGTTACTCGCTTCACCAGTAAAAAGTAAAACTCTGCTAAAGATAAGTGTATTGCATTGAAAAATATGCTGTTCTTCAAACGAATATTTTTAACAAGCAATAATAGGCATCTAATCAGTAATAGCGTGATAATTTAGCCTAAATAAATGCCATGATATTTGTCCTGGTGAATAATTTGTATTCCAACCTCATGCAATCATATTTAGAAGCATATTTTCCGCTTATTATCACAGGTAAATCGAGTGGAATGCTGTTTGATTCATATAGCCTACTGTACTATTCTTCGTGTGGGCTTTTATGTCAATCTGGGTGCCATCTACAGTATTCATCTGACCATTTTTAGGAAGGCATATATGTAACATAATTTAAACAAACTCATTATGATTCTGACCTTATGAGCAATGTGCGCAATAGTGTATGGAAAAAGTATGACACATTTATACACTCGTACTGAATGATCATAATGAATAGTGCCCCTAGCACTAACACAATTAGTATTTTTAACTATAAAATACTTTTATTTTATTATTCACATCAAAAGGAATAATGCTGAGCCGCTAGCTTTGTTAAAGGGTTTAGCCTATACTGTTTGAATTCCGATGGTCTTTATAATAATTAAACAATGGTTTACATGTCTATATGAAACAGTGACAGTAGTTTAAATTGCTACCTTGTCTCTAAAATACATGTATTTTGTTTAAGGTAAAAACGAAGTCTGCTGTGCATATAGCAAATCTTCCATAATCGTAAGAATAATAACAGCACGGGCAGGTATAACAGGCACAATGCTACAATTAATAAAATGTTATATGAAAAAAAATATGAAAAAAATAATATGAATTTTGTATTTGTTCACGGTTCTTGGATAATAAAACACTTAGTATTTGTTTCATTGTTAGTAAGGATTTGACCAACTGGTATATTCTGTATGAGGTTTCTGATTGTCTGCCCGTAAAAATGTGATATATACTCTGCGGTTTGAGGAAGGTAGTATATTTTCCAAAATATCAATGTTTTTATAAATGGTAATGTTTTTTTGTGTCTAAAAAGTCTTTCCTTTCTAGATCTCTCTTTCTCTGCTGTATATTTTAAATTCAGATCTGATGAGTTAAGAGAAACTCTGTGAGGAGAATATACACTCACCTAAAGGATTATTAGGAACACCCGGTCAATTTCTCATTAATGCAATTATCTACTCAACCAATCACGTGGCAGTAGCTTCAATGCATGTAGGGGTGTGGTCCTGGTCAAGACAATCTCCTAAACTCCAAACTGAATGTCAGAATGGGAAAGAAAGGTGATTTAAGCAATTTTGAGCGTGGCATGGTTGTTGGTGCCAGATGGGCCGGTCTGAGTATTTCACAATCTGCTCAGTTACTGGGATTTTCGTCTTCCTCCGGGCAGGGTCTCTCTTCCTCGCTTCTTCATTGGGGTTTTTGGTGAACCATTCTTTGTCTGGCCCCTCACCTGAGACCACTTTGCCATGGGAGACCCTACCAGGAGCACAAAACTCCAGACAACACAGCCCTCAGGTTCATAGGGACACAAACGTCTCCACCACGTTAATGTGATGGTTCCCGGAGAGGGGATGCCAATTAGCCTATTTAATATATAAAGTGTCTGGATTTTTGATTCTTGATTACTTTCGCTAATGAGACTGGACAATTCAGACATGGAAACATCACTGTAATAATGTATAGGAACGTTTGAATATTGAAATGCATGTTGAACCACAATTTACGTTCTATATAGCACGCCTTCGAATATAATCAAAGACTTATCACTGAAACAATACGGCCGAAATATTGTAATGACGCAAACAGAAATCACGATCTGCACATGCTTATCTGAAGCATAGATTGTATAATTGTGTGGCGGACTGCAGGAAAGAACCTGTCAGATGTTGCGTTCACTCATTGTTGGCTATAGGCCAAAAAATATAGAAAAGGTGTTCCCTGTCAAAATTGATATTTTTTATGTTTTGTATAGTTTACACCCTTAACTTCATTGTAATGTACAAAATAACCATGATTACTTGTGAAAAAGTTAATTTCTGTGGTTTTTGGACATGACTAGCCAGAATTTCAAGCCTTGTCAAATCGAAAGCTTTGTTACGTCGCCTGCTCTTTTGAGTGCTGCAGCAGACAGACCCAAACAACCGATCAGGGAAGTCAGCCTGCATTAAACTTAAAAATAACTAAAAGCTATTAATCTTGTATTTTAAACTGACATTTACTTTCACAATGTGATCATGAACAAAAGGATTTCTTTCCATTTACGCTACATCAAAATACAGTCCCATTTTTAGAAGAGGGAGCCCATGCTGCGAAGAGCTTATCAGTTTTAGCTGGCAAATTATGAAAATTGGCTATGATAAAAATATATATAAACATCATTGCAGTAATGTCATGAAGGATTCGATTTTAAGCAGCAATGGATATTTTGTAACTTGTCTCAGTCTTTAATTGGAAGCGAGAGGCTCTGATTCCGAGAGTAGCAAGCAAGCACCCTCCCCCCCATTTTCACCTTCTTTGCGCTGCTGTTTGAACTTGAAGTTTTGTCAAGCAACAATGAATAGATAAGAGAGTAGCAGCTTGTTGAGAGTTTAAATGTCATTAATATGGTCACTGCTGCCAACAGCTGATTTGGCTGTATTAATAGATTACTACACAAGTATCAATTGACAGCCAATTCCACATTGGCGATGACCTCCAATGTAGAGGATAAAACATGTCACAAAGTGCTTTGACAGACATCTGGCCCGAGACCCCCAAAAGCATGCAACACGAGCATGCAACACAAGCAAGTGATGCACAGTGGCTAGGAAAAACTCCCTAGTAGGTGGGACCTGGGAAGAAACCTAGAGAGAGGCCAGACTCTAGGGGTGGACAGTCCCCTTCTGGCTGTACCGGGTGGGGGATCTGAAGGTACATAGCCCATTGTAACAAGGTCACTCCATTCATCAGTGTTCAATTATTGTCCAACAATGAAGATCTGATGGGTGGGCTGTGACCATAGTCTTTATGTATCATCAATACAGTACGGTGGTCTTTTGAAGGGAGAACATAAAGCCCCCTGGATATAAAAGCTGGCATCACCAGGTGGAAACATGATCATCATCATCCGCATTGACGTGGGATCCAGCACAGCAGCGTGTTGGACACAGGACGGGGACAGGAAGGAGTCATGGGACAGGAAGGATTCAAGGCCACATGGTCCTGTCGCTTGTTCCAAGGGTTTGGGTCCTCCTAGGATGAACATGACATCAGGAACATTAGAGTGGGCATACCTTGGGTCTAGTACCTTGATAGAGCCCAAAATGAATAAAAATCTGCCTCCGGGGACAGAAAAACCCTAGTACCCAGGCACATAAACGATTGCAGCATAACATCTGGGGCTGAGACGGGGGGACAAGACACGTGGTCCTGCACAAGGAATGCCTCGGGCAGGAGCAAGCAGGCATGCTTCCGACACACCCACATTGCCAAGACCACACCCCCAATGGGTCACCAGCAGACCGTAACCACTGCAGGGGTAGCATTGGAGTAAGGATATCCCAGTGGAGAATGTGGAGCCTACTAGGTGCTGCCGTTCTCTTTTAGCCCCCTGGGCCAGACTACACTATACCATAGAACTTACTGAAGAGATGAGTCTTCAGCATAGACTTAAATGTTGAGACTGAGTCTGCATCTCTCACATGGCTTGGCAGATCATTCCACAGAATTGGAGCTCTATATGAGAAAGCCCTTCCACCAGCTGTTTGTTTACAAATTCTAGGAACAGTTATGAGGCCGGCATTTTGTGAACGTAATGTACGTGAGGATATATATGGTTGCACCAAATCAGACAGATAAGTAGGGGAAAGTCCATGTAGTGCTTTGTAGGTTAATAGTAAAACTTTGAAATCAGCCCTAACCTTAATGGGCAGCTAGTGTAGCAGGAAAAGTGAGAAAATAATCCAATCTTGAGGTAACAGAAGAATGGATTAACTTTTCTGCATCTTTCTTTGACAGACTATTTAGAATTTTTGCAATGTTCCTGAGATGGAAAAAAGCTGCTCTTGAGATCTTTTTTACATGTTCGTCAAGAGAGAGATCTGGGTCCAGAGTAACAGAAGGTCTTTTACAGTTTTTTTTCCTGATATGACTGTACAACCATCTATGTTTATTGCTAGCTTTGACAGCATGTCTCATTGTTTCTTGGGATCTAAAATAAGCATTTATTTTTTTTAGAGTCTAGAAGTAATTTTCTGTCATCCAATTCTTTATATCCAAAACACAGGCCTCAAGGGTGTGTAGTTTCAAGGATTCTCCCTTTTTCACTGAAATGTACAGCTGTGTGTCATCAGCATAACTGTGAAAGTTGACATTGTGTTTCCAGATGACATCACCAAGAGGCAACATGTATAGCGAGAACAGTAGCAGTCCCAAAACAGAACCTTGTGGAACACCAAAGTATACCTTTGATTTTTTGGAGGACAGACCATCCACAGATACAAACTGATATCTTTCCAATAGATAGGATTGGAACCATGCCAGAACATGTCCATGTAGCCCGATATAGGTTTCCAATCTGTCTAGAAGAATGTTGTGGTCAATTGAATCCAAGGCAGCACTTAGGTCAAGAAGCACAAGAACAGAGGCACAGCTCTGATCAGATGAAACTTGAAGGTTGTTTATCACCTTTACAAGTGCAGGCTCAGTACTCTGATGGATTCTAAACCCAGACTGGAGCTTTTCGTGAGTGTTATTAGTCTTTAGGAATGCACTGAGTTGCTGAGCGACCACTTTTTCTAATATTTTTGAGGGAAATGGTAGATTTGAAATAGGCTGGTAGTTGTTTAGCCTTTCTGGGTCAAGGTTTTTTTAAGAGTGGCTTCACTACAGCCATTTTTAGGGAGTTTGGTACACACCCAGATACTAGAAAGCAATTTATTATTTTTAGCATATGCAAGCCAAGCACAGAGTCACACTCTTAGAAATTTAGTTGGAATAGGGTTTAGTTGACAGCTGGAAGGCTTTGAGGCCTTTACTATTTTAGTGAAAGACTCAGGGGATACGTGATTAAAAAAAATCCAACGTCCTTTCTAAGCCAACATCACGACTGTTCTGCACCTCAGGACATGTGAGTTTAGCGGATATATGCTTCTTAAAGCTACACTGTGTATTTCATTGAGTTGATTCTTAGCAAAAAAACCTTTGTTCTTTCACAAATATGTGCTCATTCATGTGTAATTACTTCCACCTAATAAGCAAAGTATTTTCGTAAGTGTAGAATCTTCCATTCACAATACATACAATCGTGCCGCTCACCATGTTACGCCTCCATCTTTAAAATACATTAGCCAAAGAGGGACATACCTGGAAATTCAAGCTCGGCCATTTGCGCTTTTACACAAGTGGCACCGTGACGAATGCCAGGGGGAGATTACTCACGACTGCCGGGAAATTTCTGTTGAAGATGTAAGATCATGCCTGTTCTCGAGGACATGTAATAGTAGCGCTGGCTCAAGCTATAAAGTAGTCAAGAACGTTCGGCTGGCAACACAAACAGGGATTTTTCGTTTCAAAATAATAGCGCTCGTGGTTCATTGCAATAATCATTGTTTATTCATTGTATAGGTAGTGTCCATGTTCAAGTTTTACTAAAATTAGTATTCTAGTGAATGTTTTTCAAATGTAATCGTGTTTTCACATGAGACACTGACAATATATTCAATCAAATTGTGTGTAAAACATATTTGTTACTTTTAGTAATAAAACATGTTAAATGATTATTTTTGCTATCACATGCTCTTATTGTTTCTTTACACACAATACAATTGCATTTGGTTATAATTCACGGGCTGTGTAGTGAATTAACAATGACTATTGCAATGAATCAAAACGAGCGCTATTGTTTTGAAAGAAAATACTAATATCCAGGTTCACGTGGCTGGTATAATAACGCGGTTGCTTGTCATATACATTTTTACCAGTAGATGGGAGCAGATCTTACACAATGCAGCTTTAAGGGAGGATTCTGTGATTTGTTTTCTAATGGTAATTATGTTTTCATCAAAAAAGCTCATGAAATAATTAATGCCAAAATGTAGTCCTGTTTCTTTTGCGGAATTCAGCTAAACTTGCTGAATTAGACTACTAACATAAAAATACATTAACATTTTTGGCTATACATTTTTAGTTGGAGTGAAATCAATTTTTACAGGATGAGCTAGATATCCTGTCTTAAAACTGAAAAAGTATTTTATCTCTTTTGTTAACCGTTGGTAATCGCAATGACATTAACATTTTTTGGGCACTTCTTCAATACATTTAAATATATAATTTTTTAGCATACTAATTTGTTATAATAGTTTTAATTGAATGCAACCAATATCTGCAGGTAATATTTAAAAAAAATAGTTAATAGATAGATAATCTGTTTGAAACTGTCGAGCTGAATGTCAGTGCTTCTCTCATGCATCAAAATAGGCAAGGCAGGTTTATTTATATAACACATTTCATACACAATGGCAATTCAAGGTGCTTTGCATAAACATAAAAATGTAAAACAGATTAAAGATAAAATTAAAGCAATTAAAATAAAAATATAAAACAATTAGAAAAACAGTACAGTTTAAGAAATAAGAGACTGAACGAACCAAATGCGTAGCTAAACAGATGTGTTTTGAATCTGGATTTAAAGGTGACTACTGTTGGAGCACATCTGATCTCTTCTGGGAGGGACAAGAGACGCTCCAGCTGCGGCTGGCATAGTAGCTAAAAGCAGATTCTCCGCATTTTGAGTGAATCCTTGGTATCTCTAGCTGATGTAATCCTGATGATCTGAGTGGTCTGTTGGGTTTATATTCAATGAGCATATCTGCAATGTATTTAGGTCCTAGGGCATTGAGTGAATTATATACCAGTAATAATACTT
The DNA here is from genome assembly GCA_016801145.1 of Umbra pygmaea. Lineage (NCBI taxonomy): Eukaryota > Metazoa > Chordata > Actinopteri > Esociformes > Umbridae > Umbra > Umbra pygmaea. The sequence goes on along the minus strand of JACXGM010012205.1, from coordinate 12,716 downwards.
TAAAGTCTATCCTAAATGTGACTGGGAGCCAGTGTAGGGACCTGAAGACTGGCATGATATGCTCATATTTCCTGGTTCTGCTTAGAATCCTGGCCGCAGCCTTCTGTATGAGCTGTAGCTGTCTTATGGTCTTTTTGGGAAGACCAGTGAGGAGGCCATAGAATTAGAATGGAATCTTTGAATGCAGTTCTCCCTTATCACTTTTTGACGCATGTCAACTTTAAAATGATGTAACTTCAGTTGTGATGAAGATAGAGTGATTCAAACAGATTTATTTTCAGGATAGTTTTTAGTTTCCAATGATGTATTCACCCCAGAAAGTCAAGGGTTTTCTTAGGCCGCCACACAGTTCCTGGATGTTACATGTGTGATGTCATCATTTCTTTCTGTGTTTCAGTTTTCCACCTTGGTTTCCTCTTTTTTGGTTTAGGCTAAGAATTTTCATCTTGGTGCATTCCTACATTTTACTATACCAGGGACAACATTACTGAAAATGTAAAAACCTTTTAACCTTCTGAATGCTCACTCCACATGAATTCTGACATATGCCAAGCGATGCATTTCTGTTACTTTCTGCTCAGAGTTCTTTACTGCCATGTGTAAATGCTGGAAGAGCCAGAATCACTCCTGAAGGCAGCACATCTGAGATGGTGAACCCACGATCCCCTAAAATTTGATCACTAGGAATCAAGTGGTCGACAAAACCACTGTTATTTGTGATGAAAGTGTCACTGGCCCTTCCACCGAACAGTTTTGACACAAACGTCACATAACCATTGAGGGCTATACAGTATAGGACGTTGTAGGTGTTATGATGTTTATAGTTGCTGTAAGTTTGTGATCGTTTCCTTAAGTGCATTGGCCTTTGAACGAATATTTCAGTACAGTCTATGATGCATGTGGCTTTGGGATAATTTTGTCTGAATCTCTTAGGACTTATTTTATTCAGTGTATCTCTAGGCAACCAAGCAATCACATTTTCCCTCAAACTTTGCAGGTATTTGTCTCCAGAATGTAAAGATTTCAAAGGCTTGTGCTCATGCTTATTCCAAACCATTTACCTAAGTCTGTGAACAACAAACCAAGACGGAGCCTCCTTAGAACAAGCAACAGTTGTTCAGGGACAGCTAACTTGATGGTCCTTAGTTGTGAGTGAAAAGCCATACGAGTGTACAAAAGTTGCCAAAAACTGCCAATACCAAGCCTGTGTAAAACTTTGAGTCTTTGTCATCCAAATCATAGGCAGACACTGATGGTGCAGGATCAGTTTGTCGCACATTCTTTTGTAGACTTCTTAAAACTGTAGTTGGGGTCTGCAGTATCTGGACATTGGATGTAAACATCACACTTATACAGAGGCATATTTTCTAAATTACTGACATACACCTCTACATCAGATTCAGTAACTTCAGGTTCAGCACATGATGTGTCCTCTTGTAAGGGCTGAAGACATTTTTTTTTGGGAGGGGCTCTTCCAGATGACATTAACCCCTGAGAAAATGCAACAAAAGAGAAAAGGAAATTAACTTACATGTAGGCTATAAATCAGGACAACAAATTTAAACCAAAAACAATCATGAACAATTACAATTTAATGATTTCCACACACCTAGAGAGTGGGGGCGGGAAGAATACCAAACATTACTAACTAAGATCTTTCCAAATAACTGAGGTCTTCATGGTTAACGTTCGGAAAGAAGAAAAACAAGCCTTCTACTAACAGGGTCGCCTGCCCCTGGACTCCATCAGATGTTTTCTGTTTGTAATGCCAACCATATCATGTTGACTTGATGGCCATAGGTTGCCCTAACATTAGTAGTTAAATTGAATATTTTCAAAATAATGGCATTTAGTTGATAGAGAGAATTATTCTGGCGACCACCTAGCACAAGCTAACGTTACAGTTCTGCTTTTATGTTAAATATTTGGTAACGTTTTGTCTTAGCCTTTACTGTCAATGTGTCTTAGCCCACTAACATACCTTAGTGCAGCAGATTAATGGCATATTTCAAGAGAATTGTTCAAATTGGTAAACAAGCATGAAATTTGGCACAGATACTCTCTAAGGGTCACTTTTTGGGGAAAAAGGTGTTGGCCACCCAAAAATTCAACATTTATCTTGAATTCTTACATACATTTTTCAAATGGTGAGTTAAATTTAGTACTAATTTTTATCAAGAAACATTCTCATGGAAAAAGGTGTGTGCCACTCTAAAATTCAAGATGGCCACCATTTATGTCAGAGCTCAATTTAATGTTTTATGAAAGGTTTTGTTTAATAGAGTGAACATCATTATTCAAACAGGGCACACTGGTGACTTCACTGCTGTGGAACTCAGCATGGGTTTCAGTGTCAGCTGATCTAGTTTACTTAAACTGTAGTTCTTGACTAGTAGTAATAGTATAGCTAAGTTTAGTGTCCCAAATGCTGTCTATTAGCCCCCTCATTAATTAGCTAGTAATAGATGTAGTTGGATAGCCGCACCTGAATTGACAGGTTGTACCAGCGCAGGAGAGCTGAGCCAAGAGTAAGCGGGGCAATACATGACTTGTTCATATATGCTTACCTGGAAGGTGTACAGATCACACGGAATTGGATGAATGATCGGGCAAGGTGTAGGTGACCCGAATCTAGTTGTATCCCATACCTGAATGTGTACTATGTCTATGATTAAGGTGGTAAAATGATAAAAATGGCAAATGAAAATTCGATGTCAGCCAAGAGGCCAACTGATTGGATGAAATGTTGTCTTTGTCAGACACAAAGGAACCCCTCCAATAACCACCTACCCATCATGTTTCCAACATGATGGCTATAAAATGATTGCCACCAACATTTCACTCTTTCACAAGATCAACAAAAATGCCAATGACCCTGGACCTGGAACAACTAGATGGTGGGATGAAGCTACTTTGAGAAATAACCAAGCATAGTATCACTACAATTGTCGACTTTAGTTCAACAACACAGTAACTTCGTGGCCAGAAGCAACAATCCGATGCTCAATGTAGTGAGACAGATGAAGGCCAAACAAAGCATCGGAGAACCATGATGCAGAAAAGTCTAAATGATTATTTTTTTGTGATAACATATCTCCTGAATCTGACCTATGTCAGGTAATGATAATTCACCTGAATGACAGACTACATGAATGTGCACAAACACTGAATAATGGTAAATTATTGGCTCAAGTAAGTGGTGCTGATACCATTGCACAGCTTAAATACCATCATGTGTGTCTCATTCATCTTTACAACAGAGAGAAACTCCACCTCAGAAGGTTTGAGAGATAGTCACAGTGTGAAACGGTTCAACCAGCCATCTTTCCTATGGCTCTTTCTGAACTGGTGACCTATATTGTTGAAACCAGTCTCAATTCTGATGGTGCTTCCACCTTCCGTCTTGCAGATATGTGCAACCTGTACCAGCAGCATCTAGATCCACTGGGTGTACATTCCCCTACTGTTTACTAGCGTAAAAAAGGAAAAGCTGTTGGCTGAGATCCCTGAACTCACGGCTCACAAACAGGGCAAAGATGTCCTCCTGGCTTTCCAGAAAGATGTTTGCTTTGCTCTCTTTCAAGCGTCTAAAGACTCAGAGGCACTTATCGTGGCCAAGGCTGCAAAAATACTCCAAATCATCATTCCAGATTTGATGAAACATTCCATAAGGGATATATCAAAGAGGCCATCCCCCATCTCTTCTGCAATTTGTTTGTATGGTAGAACATGAAGCCGACATCAAATCGCATTTGAGATTTGGCACTTCACAGACTGCCTAGGCTATTGTGCAGCTTTTGCAGTACAAGTGCTACTCCCAGTATAAAGAGGGAGCAGATGCCCGCAGACATTCCAAAGATAAACTCCATTCCCAGTATACATTTGTATGTCTGTGTTTGCCAAAACCAGGAAGAGAAGCCTGGTTGAAATGCTGCATGAACATGGTATGAGTATCTCATATGACAGGGTGCTGGAGATACCAGCTCAACTGGGAGATGCCACAGTAAGCAAGTATGTTGAAGAGGGTGTGGTCTGTCCACCAGTGCTACAGAAAGGGCTGTTCACCACTGATGTCATGGACAACATTGTACACAATCCTTCTCCAACAACTGCTACAACATCATTCCATGGCACCAGTGTCTCTGTATTTCAGCATCCGACAAAGGAAAACAGTGGTGAGGAGCGTCGCCAGCTTAGGTTTGGTCCAGAAAGAGTCAAGTCTGTTCCAGAACTTTCTGACTCTTTCACGAACACCACCCTGCTTTTTTCAAGAAAAATAATTCTCTACCACCAAACCCCAATGCCAAACCCCAACACCAGTGTTTTCAGGCCACAATTTTAAATAAGCTTGACAGGTCATAGGAGAGGAGGCAGACAAAGCAGACATTGACTATTCGACAGGAATGGTGGTCATCTTGATATTTTGAGGGACAAGCGTCTTTTTTTTATTTTATTTTTTTATTTAACCCCCTACACTTCACACCCATCCCAACCCTTACCTAACCGTGACCAAATGTTGAGACCAATTACCTGTGCCATTTTAATATTTATCTCTAGCTAATACATTTTGTGTTATTTACAATATTTACAAATCTTGTGCGTTTTACATATCCCAGTTTCACTTGATCCACACCTCATCTACACCCAACACCGTCCATCTATCTT
>JACXGM010012204.1:0-24240 GCA_016801145.1 Umbra pygmaea | reverse complement strand
GCTCGCTGTACTAGATGTGTCCATACACCAAACAGGCAGACCAATGCACTGGTCATTAGCAGAAAATGCTTTGGCTTTCATTAGAAAAACTAAATGTGCAGCTTGAATCACACTGTTTTACGGGTCCTGGCTGTTTTTTATGTGACTGGGTTTTTGAAGCAATGTTAAATGGATATTTGTACTTTAATTAACACCAGTTATATTTTTTGTAGGCCCTCTCAGTGGACCAAGCTAAATTCTGTTTCTTTTTTCGATATTAGAAGTTGGCTAAAATAAACTGCATTCAAGCCTTAACTCAAATGTGTAAATGGAAAGTTATTTCATTTTTAAAAATAATCAGAAATAGTTAAGAAAAAGAATTTAAACAAAAAATAAAATTTTATAACGTCAATCATCCATTAAACCTCAGAGTTTGTGGTACAATGAGAACTACAGGTTGACTTTGTGAAAAACTAGTCCACATTGTATTTCTTGTAACTTTGTGTTGTCTTGCACCATTGCACTTTATCTTGGCCAGGTCACCGTTGCAAATGACAATCTGTTCTCAATCGGCATACCTGGTTAAAAAAAGGTGAACTAAAAGAAGAAAAAAAGAAATAAAAGCTGTGTTGAGTATAATCAGGTTTGATCAAAGTGGTTATGTATTTCTGAATATGTCCAGCAATTTTAGTGTACAGCTCTATTTTTTAAGAGTGGTGCCCACCAGATGAACAGATGTGCCTTACCCCATCTATTTTTTGTGGGGGGCAAGAGGCAACTTGTATAGAAGGAAAATGTCTCAATTGATTTGTGTTACATAGGCAATTTTTCATTTCATCGAAAAGTGCCCAAGGTTTTTCTGCCTCAACAAAAACCCAAACCAAATTGTGCTTTCACACATGTTTTAATTCAACAAGTTTCCATTAGAGACCCCTAGATCCAAAGGAAATTGTTCACTAGATAAATAAAGCTCCCTACATCTGCCTTGTGTTGAATTTTGTAAGAATTCAATGAGTCCTCCATTTAGTTTGACAGCCAGTAGAGGAATTGTTTTTCTGTAGTACTATATGAAGACTTTAGGCATTATATTGATGCTTATGTAACATAAATGAGAGTGCAAAGTTATTTAATGATTTATTATATTAGAAAACAAGCACACATGCAGGCGCTTGGTATGGGCTCCAGTTCATCCAACATAACTGTCCTCTTACTGTTATGTTGATAAAATTAGTAAATGCCCCCCACCCACCCACCTCCACTAAATGAAAATATTTAGAAAAATAAATGAATTCATGCACACAAGGGTCCTTATAAATTATATAGTTAAGCCAACTTTGAGCATATAGTCAACCAACTGCATTACATCCTGTCACTACATGCTCAAATTTTTTGCATTTCCTGTCACATAAATATTGCAAAATATTCTCTTATATTTTACACTACAAAGAAAGCCGATTAAACCTTCCTTTGGTTTATAATCAATGTCTGCAATAAATTTGAATTATTGTTAAAGTGTTTTCTCCCTTAAAGATGTTAATTAAGTACCTAGTGTACATGTCTTGAACAAAATAAGCTAGGGTATATACCAAATCCTTACACATTATTTGCCTAACGTGGATGGCCTAGTTGTACACTAATGCAATCCTTTTAGGAGACATCTGTTGTACAGGCCACCTCAGGCCTGCATGTCATCACATTGTCCTGGCATTCATAGTGATGTATAATTCTAATAGGAATAAGTCATTGGAATATTATTCAACAGTTGGATTTTTCTGTTTACCAAAAAAAATTGTATGGCAGTCAGGGAATAAAAAGGATGGGAAAACGACATAAACCAATGAAACAGGAACAACCATTTCAGTTGTGAGTGCCATAAATGTAAATGATTTCATATAGAAAAATGTTACAGTGAAAAATTCAAAAGACTTACTCTCACACATCATGCATACACACTCTCTCACACGTCCACACACACTGAATAAATACAAACTCCCTGATTCCTGCCTTGCTGTGGGACAGATTGGGGGAGCTCAGGCAACCTGTTAAGAAAGAAAAAAAAGCTTAATCAAAGTCCGTGTCCCATGCAGATGAATTTAAACCCATGGTTCTTTGCAGAATAACATGATTCCATGGGGAAGCCGCACACGTTGCCCGGCAACACCTGATGAGAAGAAGGTGTAGGAACTCTTACAATGAAATCTCCTGGGGTTAGGGGCTTTGGCCCTTTCAGTGTCAAAGTGTTGTCGTTATTATCCCCTCAGAAAAAACACGGTGAGAATAAAGAACTAATTAGACAGGAACTGTTGTCTCAGTTGGAGCTGGCTTTGCTCACTGAGTTTTCCCAGATTTATCTGAGAGTTCTCACTACTTTCTCGCTCCTTTTTTTCTGTTTTGGGTATGTTCTTTGAAGTCACGACGTGTGTTAACGGACTGACAGTCACATAGGCAGCAGGCATGCTTAAAAGCAGTATAAGAGGTAACAGAGGAAATATAGGACTTGAGGTCCTGCCAGCCACAGATCCTGGTTTCTTTTCATCTTGTGTTCCGTTTATTTAAACGTTTTGGTCCAACCGACGAGGCGAGCTTTGAAAGGAATGTAAAGTTAATGCCACAATCACGCTTAAATTAGTTCGGGCTGTGGGGGATTCCGTCAGGGCTGTTTTCATCATGAGAATGACCAACGCGCCATGCCTGCAAAAATGTCTGACCAACGCCTGGAGAATGCCTGCGAAAGAGTCCTATTGCTGCATTGCAACATAGTTGTGTTTTCTTTTCACTAGTAGCGCAGGTGCAAGTGTGTGTGTGCGTGCGTGTGTGTGTATGTGTCTATGGCAAGTGGCCTGGCTGTTCCTGCACTCTTCTTGCCTCAGTGTGCTTTGACTCTTGCATGGAAGGCGGCTGAGCTGGCAGGCTCCGAACATTTGATTCTCCATCCCTAAAGCTAAACCCTGATTCCTGTCAAACTTGAGCCCTGACTAGAACACACAGGTATCTGTCTCCTGCATGCCAACATTGTCTGATCTGAGCCCTCTGACACTCTCACAAAGCAATATTTATTTACTTGGGGGCTCTCACTGTGAGCATGACCTCTTAGAACGACTTCACTGCACCGAGATCAGGATGTGGGCAAATCACTTCCCATCTACTCTTTATTGCTGAATCCATACCTCCTCATTCATGAAAAATGTTCTGGATAAGGTTGGAGTGGGATCATCGATAAAACCATGCAACTAATATGGATGCTGCCACCTGCTTAGAAAACTTGCTCCTAAGAACAGAGCGGGTGCTGTTTCACACAAGCTCTCCATAACTCACGGTCAATCTGCATTGTCACCTGGGGTTTAAACAATAAAAATAAACAATTGGGGAGTATGTAAACCCCATCGCCAATCTTTTCAGAGACAAGTTCAGTTAATGTTGAAAGACGTTGCACTGGTATGTATCATTCAGGTAGATGTTAAAGTAGATGAGTTGACAAAGGGCAAAATAATGGAAATGTAGGCATACTGTGGCAGGAAAATATGTTTCTACTGAAACAATTTGATTCCTTCTAGATCTCTGAGTTTGATTCGCCCTACTGGCACATTCTGTGGAGCCCTCTGCTCTGTGGTTGATTCGTGCACCTGGCAGTCTTGATTTAACAGCGTTGATGGATCCTCTCGCCGGCGGTCACAGGGAGTGACCAAGCGACCTTACCCCCCCACCAGCCCTCCCAGGCAGCACCCCTCTGTATGGGGCAACAGACGGCACGGAGGGGGGGCATACAATGAGTGGCTTGTTCTTACATCTTGGGGACCTACCTATCGTGTTCATTACCATGGATTTTAAAAAACCTACGATTCTCGACACACTATTAGTGACAAATACAATGGGAGGCCAACTGTGGATTTTGTATTAACATGATAAAAATCTATTGGTAACAATACTTCATGGGTTAGTTATGTGTCTGTGTATATGGTAATGAAGACTAGTTCCCCCTACAGTAAGAAGAACATGCGCAATGTTTGCATTTTTTCCAAATCAGTTTGATTGATGTAGGCTAGGATGGAGAGTAGAGTCCGTCTGTAAACATCAACAGTTAGAGCCTAAAGTGAGCAGCAGGCCTCTACTTGGCTCACAGTGCCAGACATGCAAATAACCTCTCTTCTGAAAGACGTGAGCAGGGGCACCACTACATTTCACAGGGTCACTCACACAGCCACTATACAATCACTATCCTATCACTAATGTTGTTAGGAGAGAATACACAAGTACATGCATTTATATATATATATATATATATATATATATATATATATATATATATATATATATATATATATATATATTTGTGTTAATATGTGACCATCCCCAGACAAAGAAAATGGATCTCGCAAAATGTTTTCCTTAACTTTGCTGCGCACATAACCCAGAAACTGTATAAATCACTACATACAGGTTCTTTCATGGCACTGACTCCCTCTAGAGGTACGGAGACAAACTGCGCTCCTCCAATCTCTGTCATGGTATTACAATGGCGTTAGGCATTACCATTGTTTCCCTTTTAGACATTAAGCACACACTTGTATCCAGTGCGACATACAATTACTGCAAATGTTCACTTTAGCTCTCCCTGTTTTATGTCTTTTCTCTTAAATAACAAAATAAATTTATGTTTTGAAGATAGTAGCATTAAAAAAATATAACACTGTCCATAGTGCCTTAATTGCGTATTCTGCTCTTTATATCCAAATGGTTACAATGTGTAATTACAACACAGTAGACAACAGCTCGTCAAAGATTACTTAGAGGGTCGCCCAACTACCTCCAATTTACTACTGATGAATCTATTCATTTCATACCTCTAAATTACAGCAATATATACATTATCTTAAGATCCAGATTTGCTGTGTGAAAATGACAAACATTTCATAAATTCAGTATCTTAAAATAGCACATGGGCTTAGTGAGGGCTAAGCGTTACCAAAATGACTTGGTTTGCAGGTTGGCTTGATTTGTTAATACTTTGTTCCTACCTTGTAAATTGTCCCTGGCTCCTTTAACTTCCAGGAGCAGGTAAATTAGTTTTTGATTTCTGTCTACAAATTCTTGTGGCACTCATTGTCGTGAATTCTAGTGGGTTAGTGAAGGAACTGCACTGAGGTTGGCAAATTTGCATCATTTTTTCTATTATTAATTTTCTGTTATGCAACTTATACAAATGTGTTAAGGAAGAAAAAGAAAAGTTTTTATTATTTTTGCTTTGTTATTAGAAAATAAAAAGCAGAAATTCTGACTGAAAAGATTAAGTCTCCAATGAAAAACTTGAACTGTTGAAGAAACAAAATATGATCCCATTCCTGAAAGACAAAACACAGATGGGTGTTCTGTTTACCTCAGAACTCTTTTGTTTCTCTTACACTAGAGAGGACAGAGCAAGGGACTAAATCACCGAGTTGTTTTTTAAACAGAGGTTACACTGTTGGGAGGGTTTTGGATGTTCCCTTGTGTTTCCTGACACTCCAAAACCTTCCTTATACATTAATCACAAATACAAATGTCGCTGCAGTGGTCACATAAGGCCGACTGTCCTTTACTAGTAGATATGTGTCAGCTATTACAGACAATAGACAATTAGAACTTTGGTAGTTGAATTCTCAAAGCAACATGAAGCAACAGAGTTCCAATGAAGTCAAATATTCAGTGCCTGAATTGCAGGTGCATTGTCCACAATAACTAAACAAAGATTTGATGTGTGAAGGGGAAAAGTCTCAAAAATCATATACCACACATGGCCAGATTGCATCGGCAAAGAGCTGACCAGTGAACACTTTACAGGATAGCTTCCACGAGTTACCACAGAACTGAATCAGGACATCTGTGACAGTCTCACCAATAAATGTATGTTGTTAGCTTCGCAAGCCTGGAATTTATGGCATGGTCATCATTCAGAAATCACTTGTATCTTAGGCCAGCACACAAAGATGCATCATTTGGTGTAGGGACCACAAAACCTGGACCCCTGAGCACTTGAAAAAAGTAATCATATTTTGGTCTGATTACTTTTTTCAAACTACATTGCTCAAAATAAATAAAGGAACACTCAAATCACACATCGGGTCTCGATGACCAAAACATATTAAAAGTAAAAATGTTTACTGCATTTTAAGTAATTCATTGAGAACAAAAAGACGGAACAACGGTCAATGGAAACCAACCGATTGAGTACTGGATTCAAACTCACACTGAAAACCAAAGTAAACAATTTAAATCACAAGCTGTTCCAACTTGAGTGAATTTCATCACGGTAACTCATAACATGACTTAGAAGTGTATATGGCCCCCACGTGCCTGAACATGAGTGCCAGTCTATGGCATCAATGCATTTGTCATCCAGGAACTGCCTGCACACTCTGGCCAGATGAAGCCGGGCATTGTCCTGCACCAGGAGGAACCCAGGGCCCACTGCACCAGCGTAAGGTCTGACAATGGTTCTGAGGATTTCATTCTGGTAGCTAACAGCAGTCAGGGTACTGTTGGCTAGCATGTGGAGGTCTGTGTGACCCTCCATTACTGACCTACTGTCAAACCGGTCATGCTGGATAATGTTATTTATCAGCATAGCATTCACTAAAGCATCTCCAGACTCGTTCCGTCTGTCAGGTGCTCAGTGTGAACCTGCTGCAAGTGTCGCCTCACGCTACCAGTAGTAGACAAGGACACTAGCAAAACACAAAACTGAAGAAGGATCAGTCAGGAAGGATAGGGAGAGAGCAATTGTCTGTGGCCACCACCTGCAAAACCATTCCCTTTTTGGGGGTGGTCTTGCCATTGCCTCTCCAGTGCACCTGTTGTCACTGTCATTTGTACCAAAACATGTGACACTGATTCAAAATTGCTTATGCTTCCTAACTGAACAGATTGATATCCCTGAAGTTTAATTGACTTGGTGTTATAATGTGATGATTGCATATTCCCTTTTTGGAGCAGTATATATCCTACTTCGGGACAGGTTTACATTTGGAGAAAGACAATGCCTGCCAAATGTTAATCATGGTAGGGGATCCGTAACAGTATGGGCAGCCATCTTGTGGGAGCCATTAGGTCCAATGATTACTCTGCATGATCTTATAATGACTAAGGAATATTAAGCAATTTTACAGGACCAGGTGCACCAATGGTGCAAACATTGTTTTCTTGTGATGTTGCAATACTACAGGATGATAATGCCCACATAAACAGTGCTAAATTAGTTCAAGAGGGGTTTTAGAAACACCAAGCATTCCCAACACTGTAAAATCTGACAGGGTTACTTAAAATATTTATGCAAACTCATTGCCTTAAATAAGTTAACGGAACTTAGTAATTGTAATTTAACAGCCAGTTTAGTTACCATTACTAATTTCCGTTATTTTTAAGACAACATGTTTGCATAAATATTTTAAGTAAAGTAACATTGTCAGATTTTACAGTGAATTACCATATCTAAACATCATTGAAACTTAATGGGAGGTTCAGGAGCACAAAGTAGATTTCCACCTATTTTATGATCTGGAGTCTTTTCTTCTTCAAGAATGGTGCAATATTCCACTACACCAGTTCAGTACTTTTATGACGGCATTCCAAGAGGACTTCCATTAGGTCTATAATAATTTTTCCGTTATTTTGTCCAGCCCATAATATCACTTGCTTAAAACGTTTGGGAACCCCTGGGTTAATTGTAGGCTATACCACACTATTTTTGTCTGCCTCAAACCAGATTAAGCATCCTAGGAATCTCATTCTGGTCCTCCTTCTCTCTCACTGAGGGATGCAGAGACCGCAGGTCTGAAGGTTCTGCCCGCTACGCACCAGACCAAACTAGAATAAACTGAAGCACATTATGAAAAAGTAACGGTCATTGCAAAAAGTAATTGCAAATAAAAACCGACATATAATAAACAGAACTCTGCGCCATATTGCTTTCTAGAAAAATTGCATATATTTAAACATCAGTCATTTAGCTGACTTTCTCAATCTGAGGGAATTATTGAGTTCATAAATTTTCTTACTGATCACTCACGGGAATCGAAACGGCAATATCGGTATTTCAAGCAACATCTGTAGCTGTGCCACATGTTCCTTTTTGACACGAGTGTTTCCCTACAGCCTTAAATCAATTTTGAATAGCCTGATCAAGATTATTGACAGCGATGTAGTCTGGGCACTAGCTCTACCTAAGGTTACAGTGTGTAGCCTACATGCGTAATCGCACAATTTCCCACTCAAACGGGTTAAATGAGTCAAAAACACTGTGTCTCTGACGTCGGGGTCTTGCCCTCTAAATAAACTTTCGAGCGCGAGAGAGAGATAGACGGCAGAGGGCTGAAGTCATCAAAGAACGAGGTGAATGAGTATTGCACGCAAAACAGAAAAGAGTTAGAACAGCGCGGATACTTGGTTCAAGTGTCGACCCAACGTGAATTGCGCGACAATTTACAGAACCAGTTCACTATATTCTCAGCTGATCGGAACTATTATTTAGGTGCTGCTGCTGTGCGGGTGCTGCGTCCAATTTGGTGTACTCCATAGATGCTGGAAGATGACCCGATTACCTTTATCACTCAGGGCACAGTAAAGTACCCCTCACACCTGGAAGTACTGCGAACCTCCGGAACCTCCGTGGAAAATACAAGAAGAAGAAAATCAAACGATTTCAACATGTCATATTTGATTTGATGATCTACTAGTTTCTTAATTTAAGAACCTCAATTGCGCCGCTGTGGATATAATCTAACGGGTTGTGGGAATACGTTCATTGCAGGATAACTGCTCCAGTCTTTGTGGCACATGCGGAATCTTGTCAGAATGTTACTGTTTTACCGGCCCAGGTGTCAATGGGCCATAGTAAATCACACATCTGCAAACTCTGCACAGAGCCTAGGATTCTGCTCTTTTTAGGAATCAGACAACATAGTCACTCAACACAAGAACCGTGGAATTAGCCTGGAGGACATTGACATTGGCTGTACAAATCACCATCTCCGGGTTACTATGCAATTACAACTGATCTCCTTTATTTTGATCATGCAGTGCATGGAATACATTGAATGTCAGCAGCACACTTCTAGACACCGGCAAAATAAACGTGAGTAGCTATGCAGTGGGTGTACATCCTTGCGCACACAGCTGCACCTGGTCTACAGCCCATTCAGGTGTTTTGTAGTACCTATAGCATATGCCATAGCCTACGTCTTTTACAGAACAATATGGTTACTATATCAACGTTCGCTGATGTGGTTTTAACAACAAAACATTGACTATGACATTGACAATCAATTGTCATAATTATGTGCTCCATTCTCAATTACAACATATTTTCATATATATATGCGCCATAAATTATTTTGCTTGGGTGGGAAGTCAATCTATATTTCCCTTAAAGTTGTATTAAATAAGTAGGCTAACAGACATACTTGCATTCAGACCAAATTCAAGACACCTTATTGAGATAGTAAAGTAATTTTTGTCTGCTTCGAGATTTTTTTGTAATTTTATTACCACGCTAGACGGAATAATATTTCAATATAATGTTAGCTTGTGAGTTTAGGGTGGTTTCTATTATGTAAATTAATTTCATATGTACACGGTCCGTGTCTACGAACCAATAAGCGCACTTGACTGAGCTGCGGCGAATTCTTTGTACAGGTTATATGAGTACACCACATCTATATACGTATTAGTCTACATTACCGTCCGGGGTGTAATTTTCACTGATAAAATACAACCTGTCAATGTGCTCTGAATTTTCCTGTAATCAGGGTAACGGCCACGGCGCAGTAGGCTATGCGTGTATTGCCTATCTACTTTAGTTCCCATCGCTCTCTAGCGGCCAGAGGTAGAGAAAACTTTATGCGTCTTGTGGTACCATCTGGCTTTAACACTTATGTGTTCAGAATACTTGGTTGCCTACTAGCAGTTTAGCGAATAATACCAGTGACTGAATGGTTGCTAGAACCCCCAAAGTCTCAGCCAGTAAGTTAAAAGTATGCAGTTGTTTTATTAGAAGAGCGTATAGTGTAAGCTGTAAACTTACAAGGGTGCCGTTTTTTATACTTTGTATCTAGAAGTTATTCACTTCTTTAGCAGGATATACAATAGTTTAATGTAAGCAGCATATGCGTGCAGGTGCGACTTGGAGGAAATGGGTACTAAGGGGCCCTGAAATTCTGGAATAAAGAGGGGAGGGGCCATCAGAGACAGCCTGTATGAGGCCAAGAACTTCGTGCTACACTCCTGTATGCATGCATAGAAACCTTGCTTCGAGCACACCCATATTCAGTGCTGTATGTGGGTTCACGTTGATAAATTTGTGGTGTGTTCCAGGTAGACAAATCACTCTTGAATTCAAGGGAAAGCCAGGATTTCTGATCCCCATTAAAAAAACAGCCAGTCTACACAGCTGGTGGTATTTGCAGGAGGCAGGCCTGACACATGACTATAGATAGACAGAGAAAACAGGGTGAATGAGCTCCCAGTCAGGGATGTGACCATGCAGTCAACTGGTCAAACACAGCCCACTTCCTGCAGCTGCTTGAAAATAGCTATCCAGTTAAAGTCCTGCTTTTGAAAGTAAATGTTTTGTTACTCATCTCCCAAAACATGTTGTTATGTCATTGACTTGCCATATTCTCATATTTGTGTCTAAAGATTCAATTAAAATAAAAAACCTCCAACACAGTTTATGTTAAGTTCAGAAGGAAGATATAATCCTCCTGGGCATTTTGGGATGTGTGCCCCTTAACATCTTCTCTACGCATTTCCACGGCACTCCATAGTATGATTAAAAACCTCCAGCCGACTGCAGTCGAAAGTTCAGGGTTGTTTTATACATCATGCAGCCAAAATGCATCCTTTAATGCATCGCATTTTGAAAAGCAGTTGCCAAGGTTGGTCACTTTCTAATTTTGGCTGGCCTACTAGTGTGAAAATATAATGGGAGGGGAAAAAAACAGAAATTATGTTTTGGACTGCAATGGGTTTATAATCTTCCATAATTCTTTTTGAAATTTACTGTTGAGAAACAACATTAATAAAGTATTAAGTATATAAATCAAAGTTTTTAAACTCACTAAAAGGAGGCTGTTCAAGCAATTTTATGTCTGATGGAAATCCCTGATGGCACCTAAAAGTAGCCCAAGTCGCCATTGGACTGAGAACATTTTAGTTTAGTTATCAGAGATTTAGGGTAATAACGCCTTGACTTGACAATGTAACACATGGATTTCCTTGTAAACACGTTGCAATCTGTGGTGAAGTTGTGACATCTCGTTGCAAGATGTGAATTGGGAAATAGAGGTCAAGAGATGTTTAAGACAGATGGTACCTCTGAATAGGAGACCCAAATAATAACGCTTGTAATGGACAGAGAATTAAATAAACCGAGGCGGAATATAACTGTGCTCCACTACACGCATGTGGCTCTACATCATTTTGCCGATTTCCTTGTTTATATCTACACGAGATGCTCAAAGTAATCATGGCTGTGGTCATCGTGTGGTAAATTATTATAACCTTATAGGCAGTTCAAAGCATGCAGGCAATTTAACATTTACAATACAGAAGTTAAGCAGGAACATTTGCGTTGTGGGAATACAAGCAGCACAACTGATGTTGTGTCAGTGCAAGCAAGGCAAAGGCAGGCTAAATTCCTCTGTGTTAAGGGTTCTGTGAATTAGGGGGCCTTGGCAGGAACACATGTGGGCAAATGGACAGCAGTTGTAAAGATTGCTAAGATATGTCAAACAGAATCTCTGTGATCTATCGCAATCTGGCAGCTTACACTGAAGGAGAAGAAAAGGCAAACACAACTCACCCATGGCACGATATGGCAGAGAGGAAGAAGGGAAAAACACCTACTGTACTGATGTGTGGTGAATACTGAAGCTAGCTCTCCCCATGTGTCGCAATCTTAGTTGTGTCTAAGATGTTCTTCCCAAGACCCAGTGGTGTAGTAGTAAACAACACAAGTGAATGTTCATTGCCCTTCGTAGTAAAAAAACGACTGAAATGGAGATGTTCCATATTATTTCAAAGCATTTTTTCAAAAAATGTATCAAACTTTGTCATTTTGCATTTACCCCCAGTATACTGCTGCAATAAACTGATATACAGTTGTGCCAAAAAAGTTTGCATACCCCTCAAGAATTGGTAATATACCACATTCCAAATTATTATGCAAATTGGAATTAAGTGCTATAAATTTTAAATATTTTGTTTTTCAATTAAACTCATGGATGGTATTGTGTCTCTGGGCTCTTTGGATCACTGATGTTCCACATTATTAAGCAGGCCACAGGTTTCAAGAAATATGGGAAAGAAAAAGGATCTCTCTGCTGCAGAAAAGCATCAAATAGTGCAATGTCTTGGACAAGGTATGAAAACATTAGATATTTCAAGAAAACTTAAGTGCGGTCATCATTCTGTTAAGAGATTTGTGGCTGATTCAAAGCACAGACGGGTTTGTGCAGGTAAAGGCATAATGAGGAAGGTTACTGCCAGAAAAATTCATCGGATTAAGAGAGCAGCTGCTAAAATGCCATTACAAAGCAGCAAACAGGTATTTGAAGCTGCTGGTGCCTCAGGAGTCCCGCAAACCTCAAGGTGTAGGATCGTCCAGAGGCTTGCAGTTGTGCATAAACCGACTATTCGGACACCACTAAAGAATCCTCACAAACAGAAACGGTTGCAGTGGGCCCAGAAATACATGAAGACAAATATTCAAAAAGTCTTGTTTACTGATTAGTGCCGTGCAACCCTGGATGTTCCAGATGGATGGAGTAGTGGATGGTTGGTAGATGGCCACCATGTGCCAATAAGTCTGCAAAGTCAGCAAGGAGCTGGCATAGTCATGTTTTGGGCCGGAATCATGAGGAGAGAGCTGGTAGGCCCCTTTAGGGTCCCTGGAGGTGTGACAATGACCTCAGCAAAGTATATAGAGTTTCTGACTAACCACTTTCTTGCAGGTTACAAAAAGAAGAACCGTGCTTTCCTTAGTAAAATCCTCTTCATGCATGACAATGCACCATCACATACTACAACGTATACCTCTGTATTTCTGGGCACACTGCAACCGTTTCTGCTTGTGAGCATTGGTTAGAGGTGTCCGAATAGTAGCTTTATGCACAACTGCAAGCCTCTGGAGGATCCTACACCTTGTCCAAGGCATTGGACTATTTGACACTTTTCTGCAGCAGAGAGATCCTTTTTCTTTCCCATATTGCTTGAAACCCGTGGCCTGCTTAATAATGTGGAACATCCTTCTTAAGTAGTTTTCCTTTAATTGGGCTCACCTGGCTAACTAACTATCACAGGTAATTCAGATTTATTCCAGTGATCCAAAGAGCCCGGAGACAAAATACCATCCATGAGTTTGATTGAAAAACAAAATATTTAAAGTTAATGACACTTAATTCCAATTTCCATAATAATTTGTAATGTGGTGTATTGTCAAAATCAATGAAGAAATTTCACAATTTCTGCCACACTATGCAAACTTATGAGCACAAGAGTAGCCACCCAATCAATAGTCGTGGTCAAAAGTTTTGAGAATTTGTCAGAATTTGTGGGTTTATGTTTGTCCACCCGCCTCTTGAGGATCGACCACAAGTTCTCAATAGGATTAAGGTCAGGGGAGTTTCATGGCCACGGACCCAAAATGTTGATGATTTGTTCCCTGAGCCACTCAGTTATCATTTTTGCCTTATGGCAAGATGCTCCATCATGCTGGAAAAGGCATTGGTCATCACCGAACAGCTCTCAGATGGTTGGGAGAAGTTGCCAGCAGCATAGAGCCCTGTATTGCACTGCTGGTTTGCTTCTAAAGCTAAGCAGGGTTGGGTCTGGTTATTCCCTGGATGGGAGACCAGTGCTACTGGACGTGGTGTTGGAGGGCCAGTAGGGGGCACCCTTCCCTCTGGTCTAAAGATCTTTCCCAATGCCCCAGGGCAGTGATGGGGACATCTGCCCTGTGTAGGGTGCCGTTTATCGGATGGGACGTTAAACGGGTGTCCTTACTCTCTGTGGTCATTAAAAATCCCACTTATCGTAATAGTAGGGGTGTTAACCCCAGTGTCATGGCCAAATTCCCAACCGGGCCTCTCACTTCAATCATGGCCACCTAATAATCCCCCTCCTTCCTAATTGGCATATATAACTACTCACCTCTCCACCTGATAGCTGATGTGTGGTGAGCGTTCTGATGCAAAATGGCTGCTGTGCATCACCCAAGTGGGTGCTACATTGGTGGTGGATGAGGTGGGCTTTCCCCCTCACCATGTAAAGCACTTTGGGTTCCTTGGAAGAAAAGCGCTATATAAGTTAAACTAATTATTACATGGGCAGAACAGCCGGCACTACAAGTTGAATGCATTATTAAGTATTTAGTGTTGGTACTATTCTTTATTCATGGCTGTGTTCTTAGGCAAAATTGTGAGTGAGCTCACTCCCTTGGCTGAGAAGCAACCCCACACATGAATGGTCTCAGGATGCTTTACTGTTGGCATGACACAGGATTGATGGTAGCGCCGGACTTTACCCTAGTCCTCAGCAGTCCAATCCCTGTACTTTTCGCAGAATATTAGTCTGTCCCTGATGTTTTTCCTGGAGAGAAGTGGCTTCTTTGCTGCCCTTCTTGACACCAGGCCTTCCTCCAAAAGTCTTTGCCTCACTGTGCGTGCACTCACACCTGCCTGCTGCCATTCCTGAGCAAGCTTTGCACTGGTAGTGCCCCGATCCCACAGCTGAATCAACTTTAGGAGATGGGCCTGGCGCTTGCTGGACTTTCTTGGGCTCCCTGATGCCTTCTTTTACAACAAAAGAACCTCTCTCCTTGAAGTTCTTGATGATCCGATAAATGGTTGATTTAGGTGCAATCTTACTAGCAGCAATATCCTTGTCTGTGAAGCCCTTTTTGTGCAAAGCAATTATAACGGCATGTGTTTCCTCGCAGGTAATCATGGTTGACAGAGGAAGAACAATGATTTCAAGCACCACCCTCCTTTTAAAGCTTCCAGTCTGTTAATCTAACTCAATCGGCATGACAGAGTGATCTCCAGCCTTGTCCTCATCAACACTCTCACCTGTGTTAACGAGACAATCACTGACGTGATGGCAGCTGGTCCTTTTGTGGCAGGGCTGAAATGCAGTGGAAATGTTTTTTTGGAATTATGTTCATTTTCATAGCAAAGAGGGACTTTGCAATTCATTGAAATTAATTTGACCACTCTTCATGACATTCTGGAGTATATGCAATTTGCCATCATCAACAATGAGGCAGCAGACTTTGTGAAAATTTGTATTTGTGTTCTCAAAACATTTAACCGTGACTGTACAAAATGACCTTGGAGATGTGTCACTTCTTTTTTTAGGTACCACATTGATGACATAGAAAAAAAAATTCTCTGGATAAACCATTCACCTGTTACCTGTACAATTATGGAGTAACCTTGAGTCTTCCACAAGAACCCTTTTCACATGGTGCCAACTATAACAGTAAGATGCTGACTCAAATATTGCTAGCATTTATCCAAACTCTTCTCCTCTTAACCAATCTCTCTTCAAAATTTCTGTTTTCTGACATCAAGTTTTGAAAATCAAAAAGACATGCTGCCCTACAATTAGCTTAAATCTCCGGATGCAGTCCAGACGCAAGACGTTTTACTTGTGCCCAGTCCGAGATGATAACTTGTCATAACTGAGTGGTTCCTAGCACCCCATGGGTTTGTACTGTAGACTTCTCACAAATTTTAATGACACTGTCCTCCCTACAAAGACACTAACCTACACTGGGACCAGTTGCTTACAACTTCATTATTAGGAAATCAGTACAATTTCTACCTGGGAAGAGAAATGTATTCTCTATAGAAATGTATGGGCTCTATTCTGAGTCTATGAAATAGTATCTGACTCAAGTCCGGCTGTCTGAGTAGATACCTTCTGGTAGACATAAGGCTTGTCCTTTAAGTCTACGCCAATCTCTGGTTTGCATAGTTGCTAATATACTGAATAAAATCAGTCAGGAGTGGCTCAAATAAGTGAAAAAAAAATTATTCCTGTATTTCATTATTCTTGTTCCGATCGAGAATGCAGCAGTGCTTAATAATGGAGATGGAACACATCTAATGTGAAATAAAGAAAGAGGTTTAGTTTAGGTTTTCAATTTTCTTTTCACACAGGCAGTTCAAGGCAGAAGAGAAGCGGATATTGAAATGCAAATAGTATAATGTCACAGAAGTAAAGTGATACAACTGATCAAATTACTGAAGATTTACTTTTGTGTTTATCAAAGTTTATGTTCACCCCAACAGGGGCTGGTGTTGATGAATAAGTCTTTAGCAGCAGCTTTTAAATGGGCATACTGTAAGCATATTCTGTCAGGTTTCTATACAAGAGACAAATGAAGGACATACAAGTAATGTTATAAAACCATTGGGCCAATCGCTGATTATGAGAAACACCTGAAATAGTTTGTGAAGATGGGATGGATATCTTGGATATCTTTAGAATAAAGCTGAAGCAGCCAGTCATCCAGAATCTCTCAGAAGAAAAAGCAACTTCTGCATTAGTTATCCTTTACAGACCAATGCTTTTTATAGGACCAGATGCACAATAATATATTAGAATGCATAAGACACTCCTGCTTTCACTTTCTCAAGCACTTTCATCCTAATGTATATTTCAAGCTCGTTTTAGATGTTACTCAATTCCATCAACAGGAACATATCTAGACCTTCTTATCGGTTGCTGTTGATGTGCACGTTTACTGGAAAGTGCTCTTGTTAATCATTGTATTTTCCATATCTTAATAGCCAAGTTGTCCATTAATGAGCCGTCCTCTGCCCCCACACTTCCAGAATCAAGATGAGGTTTTCCTTTTTTTTTGGTCGGCAATTTACGTGAGGTTAGGAAAAAAGCAGACATGTTCGCGTTTATGCAGAAGAGACAAATCTGTTATTAGACATGGATCAAAACACCTGGGGCCCCTCTAAAAACCCCAAGGCTAAGGCCCTGAATGCAAAGATCTAATGAGGAGCCTGACCTTCAGCAACCAGCCATAATCGAAAAATAAAACTACTGTGGTCACCACAAAAAGAACTGCACTATGCTGTACTCAAACTCTGCTCCTCTCACTGATACTGGAAATAGTTACTGGAAATCCATGTATATGACACATTTACCCCTGATTACTCATTCTCCTATATTTTGTATGCTCACCCCGCATTTAAATATAATATACAGTATGTACATTTTGTGTCATAGTGTATTCTTTTTCTAAATATGGTTTTCGATCTACCAGCACTGTTAATTATAAGTATGCATAAATATTTATTGTGTAAACCTACTGATTTGAAAAATAATTTATCCTGATGACATAGATACCCCATGCCACAACCAGAAAGGGTTTATTTCCTATTGGCTGTCTTGTCATGCAGCCACATGATTATTCCATGTTATCTAATCCTAACATCAGTTAAAAGAAAGCCCCCCCCCTTCTCTGGCAGTATTTGCATTTAAGTAATAATAAAATACTACTGATATGCAAATACTGCCAGGGAGGGGGGGGGGCTTTCTTTTAACTGATGTTAGGATTAGATAACATGGAGTAATTATGTGGCTGCATGACAAGACAGCCAATAGGAAATAAATCCTTTCTGAGTGTGGTGTGGCATGTTATGCTATGTTGTTTAGTTTGTATGCTGTTTGTGGTTTTTGGATAATAGTGTTTTTAATGAAGATTTTCACTTCATGCACATTTAGAAGGCTTTAGAAGGTGGAATATAGCGGTTAGGGCATCTAACTGGTGTATGAAAGGCCCCTGGTTTGAATCAAAGCCCGTTTGTTCCATTTATGTGCAAGACAGTTAACCTTAATTGGTCTTTCCCATCATTTCTGGAAATAATTATTGCTTCCTCATCAACATGCCTGGTTAAATAACTGTGAATGTAAATATATATTTTTTAAAACAAACATCTGTCTCAGTGCAGGAATATTCAACCTAGGACCTCAATTTCCAACTATAACATCATCATGCAAGAGGGATATTCGACATGACAGTATGTAAAGAAATGAGCACAAATGTATATTTAGAAAAAAATAGATAGTTTGTTTTTAAAAAGGAAAGATCACTACTTTTTCTTTGCAGTTGAAATATGATCAAAGTTCAAATTACACATTTCAAATCGTCCAAAATTATGACTGTACTTTTATAGATATATCAAACATAATTCCTGATTGTGCCAGAGTGGTTTAAAGTCCTGACACCAGACCCTGGTGATATAATTCCTAAAAAAAAGAAAATGAAGAATAAAACAGCTGTTTCCAGGATTAATCAAAATCCAATTTTGTGTATTCAGTAAAAAAGCTGATCTACTGATTTGTAGACATCAGAATCCCCAGAAAAACACAGAATCCCCAGGAGAGATAAGGAAAGGTAGTGGAGCAACACCACTGTCATGAATGCATAGGTCTCAGATCTTTAGTTACCTACATTTGTCTCTATTTTACATTTGATTACTGATGAAGTAATTCACAATTTTTGCATTAGTATTTATTGATGGAAACCGTGAAGACATTTCTAATATCTTCTGAACACAATGAGTCACTATACAGTAAATGTTTTATTCAATTAATGACCATCGTATTGAAGGTTTACAAAAGTATGTCTCAAGTAAGCAATCTACAAACAAAGGCAAGAAAATGATCAGATATTCTAAATGTATTTAAGTTTGATAATTACTGCTATATTGCTGTCAGAATGCTTAACAACAGTTGTGAAAAACAACATGTGTACGCTTGAGGGAAACTGCATACATCTTATTGAAATCGTATCCAAGTCAGATTTGGCTGGGGAAAGGTTACCACGGCCCTTTTCTGACCGGTTGTGTTTCAAATGGCACCATGTTCTATACAGCAGTGGGTCTCAAACCTCTCCTGGGGGACCCCCAGCCATGCCATATATTAGATGTATCCCAGAGCTAGCGCACCTGAACCAACTTGTCGACTAATCATCAAGCCCTTACATGCTTGAATCAGGTGAGCTAGTTCAGCGTTACAACAAAACTGTGAGATGGCTGGGGGTCCCCGAGGAGAGGTTTGAGAACCACTGCTCTACAGAGTGCAATATCAGAAGTACATCCGTAGAAAAGGCAACGCAGTGCCGTTTGGTACACAAACTAAGTATAACAGATATTTCATGCTGTGCCACATCATCTCCTTCCCCTTTACCTGCAGAGATCCCCGTGGTGAGATCAGGGTGCCAAGGAGGCTGTCTGACCTGCTCTGATTACAATGGCTGTCTGTCCTGTAAGCCCCGCCTCTTCATCTTCCTGGAGAGAAGTGGGATGAGGCAAATGGGGGTGTGTATGGCCTCATGCCCCAACGGCTTTTATGGGACCCGCTCGCCAGACAGAAACACGTGCACCAGTAAGTTGCAATGTTTTCACCAAAGACGTTTCTACCTTAACCTCAGTGTTTCATTCTTGACCTCTTAAAAAATGCAGTCGGCTTAATTTGAATATTTTTGTTTTTGAATGTCTTATGGCGTCAGCTGGAGTTTCCAACTGTCAACGTCAAATACTTCTAGAATATTTCTCAAATATTAAGTCTTACAATGACGCAGATCGATTTAGCCAATCAGAGAACAGTGCACACCAATCTTTGTCCTACATATATAATTTCAGCTTTAGGAAATGTATTTACATACACAGCTCTGATTAGCTAATGAGATGCTTAGGAGCTCTGAAACCTATAGCTCCTTCTTTATATATTATGTATATGCCCTGAACAGTTAATATTATTACAATCACATTACATTTGTGACATTGCAAAAAAGGTCAAATTATCCGTCCTACCCAAACACGCTGAAGTTTCCACAATTTAACAGTGCTGATTATTGAGTTCAACACATACATTAGCAACAGAAACCGGCATGCTGTTGACTCCTTGAATGTTTCAGAGTGCCGGCCGGAGTGTGATTCCTGCTTCAATAAGAACTTCTGCACACGGTGCAGACTGGGGTTCTACCTTCACCTGGGAAAATGTCAGGAGAGCTGCCCTGATGACCTGGTGCCCAATGACACACAGAGGGAATGTGTCCCTAGTGAGTAGAACATCTGACTCTTGGTGTTGCCTCTAGAAAACATGCAAACAAGTGTAATAGTTTAACATGCTATCTACCCCGGCCACATGCATCAGTCCATGCATCATCGCTCGCATTCTAGTTGAATCAGACACGATGATGACTTGCAGTCCAAATAGCAAATGTTATTATATATGCCTAAAACGTATACGTTCCTTTAATGTCCTGGATTTTAAAATGTTTACTTGGATGCATACAAAATCATGTTTCTAAAGTAGAATTGTTAACCCAACATGTAAAAGAAGAAAACAATATCATGCGTCGTCAGTAACTTTGGCAATTTGCTTTTTGCGTTTCAATGACCCGCCTGAGGAAGAATGTTTGTCAGCCAATGAGAGTGGGACTTGCGGTGCAGTGCGTTGAGCATCGAAAATAGAACCAGTTTTTCACCATGTGCTTGGCAACGCAGATGCCTGTTGACGTGCATGAGCAGTGTGTACGTACATTAGTTGAATAATATCTAAACCAAAAATTGCAACACTCGTGCACAAATCGCAGCCGGTGTAGTTAGCATGTAATAGTGTGTCGAAGTATTACAAAGTTTTATCACCATGTAAAAAACAACAACTTTGGCTTACTGTATTGATTTTTTATATAGATATATATGTTTTATAGATGAAAAGAGTTAAATGTTAAATGTAATTATAAATGTTATAAAGGTTTTGTAGCTGTCATTTAGTGAGGTTTGTGTGTGTAATCCTGACAGCGCAGGTGTAATGTTGTGTATTTGCTGGTGTTTCAGAGTGTCCGGTGGAGTGTGAAGCCTGTCAGACTAGTGAGACGTGCCTGAAGTGCAGAGCTGGCATGTACCTGCTGACGGGGAAGTGTCATCACGACTGTCCAGACGAGTTTGAACCCAACGACAAGCTCATGGAGTGTTCCCCTCAACGTGAGATCAATAACCAGGATAACAGTGTTGAATATTGAAGGCTTCTAGGGAAACTGGAGGATAGGCTAATTCAGTTGGAATGGAAAGATGTGGAACTGATCCAGCCAGAGAAATAAGCCCAACCTCCAGTTTTACTCTAAGCCCATCTATCATGAATTTGAGTTGTGAATATCTTTTGAAATGTAACAACGCCTCTCTCCCCTGTTTGTTGGTCCCTGAAGCAGTACATTGTGAAGTGGCTGATTGGGGAGAGTGGAGCCCGTGTTCCTGGTCGGGTAAAACCTGTGGCTTTAAATGGGGAGAGGAGGCCAGGACCCGGAAGGTTCTCCAGTTCCCTTCGGCCAGCGGAAAGCCCTGTCCCCCCATTTCAGAAAAGAAAGATTGTGTCCTGAAGAGGAGGCGATGTCCAGGTAAATGCATTAGTTATGGTGATCATTAGTATTAAGCTCAATGTGTCCATTGTGAGTTCAGCTGTAGGCTGGAGGTTTAGCCACCATATGGCTTCCAGACCAAACCTTGTCTGTGGTCGACACGTAACTGGATTTATGGATCAGTCATCTGCCACTGTTCTCCTTAAAATACCTGTGTTGTTGCTGCCAAAGCTCAACACCGTACTTTACAGATCCGAAACATTAAATATAATTATCTGATGATTTCTATAATAAACAATAATACATTATTCAATATTATCTAAACAGAAGTAAGGAGACATAGGTACAGTGCCTTGTGAAAGTATTCGGCCCCCTTGAACATTTCGACCTTTTGCCACATTTCAGGCTTCAAACATAAAGATATAAAACTGTATTTTTTTGTGAAGAAGCAAGAACAAGTGGGACACAATCATGAAGTGGAAAGAAATTTATTGGATATTTCAAACTTTTTTAACAAAAAAAACGGACAAATTGGGCGAGCAAAATTATTCGGCCCCTTTACTTTCAGTGCAGCAAACTCTCTCCAGAAGTTAAGTGAGGATCTCTGAATGATCCAATGTTGACCTAAATGACTAATGATGATAAATAGAATCCACCTGTGTGTAATCAAGTCTCCATATAAAAACACCTGCTCTGTGATAGTCTCAGAGGTCCGTTGAAAGCACAGAGAGCATCATGAAGAACAAGGAACACACCAGTCCGAGATACTGTTGTGGAGAAGTTTAAAGCCGGATTTGTATACGGAATGATTTCCCAAGCTTTAAACATCCCAAGGAGCACTGTGCAAGCGATAATATTGAAATGGAAGGAGTATCCGACCACTGCAAATCTACCAAGACCAGGCCGTCCCTCTAAACTTTTGGCTCATACAAGGAGAAGACTGATCAGAGATGCAGCCAAGAGGCCCATGATCACTCTGGATGAACTACAGAGATCTACAGCTGAGGTGGGCGAGTCTGTCCATAGGAAAAAAATCTGTCGTATACTGCACAAATCTGACCTTTATGGAAGAGTGGCAAGAAGAAAGCCATTTCTGAAAGATATCCATCAAAAAGTGTCGTTTAAAGTTTGCCACAAGCCACCTGGGAGACACACCAAACATGTGGAAGAAGGTGCTCTGGTCAGATGAAACCAAAATCAAACTTTTTGGCAACAATGCAAAACGTTATGTTTGGCGTAAAAGCAACACAGCTCATCACCCTGAACACACCATCCCCACTGTGAAACATGGTGGTGGCAGCATCATGGTTTGGGCCTGCTTCTCTTCAGCAGGGACAGGGAAGATGGCTAAAATTGATGGGAAGATGAATGGAGCCAAATACAGCACCATTCTGAAAGAAAACCTGATGGAGTCTGCAAAAGACCTGAGACTGGGACGGAGATTTGTCTTCCAACAAGACAATAATCCAAAACATAGAGCAAAATCTACAATGGAATGGTTCACAAATAAACATATCCAGGTGTTAGAATGGCCAAGTCAAAGTCCAGACCTGAATCCAATTGAGAATCTGTGGAAAGAACTGAAAACTGCTGTTCACAAACGCTCTCCATCCAACCTCACAGAGCTCGAGCTGTTTTGCAAGGAGGAATGGGCAAAAATTGCAGTCTCTCGATGTGCAAAACTGATAGAGACATACCTCAAGCCACTTACAGCTGTAATCGCAGCAAAAGGTGGGGCTACAAAGTATTAACTTAAGGGGGCTGAATAATTTTGCACGCCCAATTTTTCAGTTGTTTATTTGTTAAAAAAGTTTAAAATAACCAATAAATTTCATTCCACTTCATGATTGTGTCCCACTTGTTGTTGCTTCTTCACAAAAAATTACAGTTTTATATCTTTATGTTTGAAGCCTGAAAGTGGCAAAAGGTCGAAATGTTCAAGGGGGCCGAATACTTTCGCAAGGCACTGTACTTGTATTTTAACTCTTTCATTTTGTATGTGTGGTTGGTGAATTACTGTTGGCTTATATGTTCAGTAGCACAGAACAGTTAATAGATGTGCTATAATGCTGTTATTCTCAAACACACCAAATTATAAAACACACCAAATTATAAAACACACAAACTCCTATAACACACAAACTCCTATAACACACAAACTCCTATAACACACAAACTCCTATAACACACAAACTCCTATAACACACCAAATCATAAAACACACAAACTCCTAAAACACACCAAATCATAAAACACACAAACTCCTAAAACACACAAACTCCTAAAACACACCAATCCCTAAAACACTGCTACTCATGAAACACACCAACTGCTGTAACATCTCCATTCGAGGGCAACAAGGCAAGGACCAATTCAGAATCAGTTTACTGGCTAGCACCAACCACAGCTGAAACACTCAAATGCACACACACAAGTACTAGGTGGTCATTTGTAAAGATAAAATAAATTGGTTGGGTTAAATGTGTCAGTTATATGTGAGATGAGCCTCCTCATGAGAGCCTCTCCCTCTCCCTCTCTCCCCCTCTCCCCCTCTCTCCCTCTCTCCCTCTCTCCCTCCCTCTCTCCCTCTCTCGTTACTCTCCCTTGTACACCCAAAGAAAACACCCCGCCCCCCTCCCGCACTGGGCTCCTGTTCCTCGGTCTCGTGGTGGGGTTGAGGGCTTAGCATGGAGTCAGAGCTCTGTTGCTCCGCCCGGCGTGCTGGGGCCGTGTCGGGGTGGAAGCGGGTCACAGCTGTGGGTGGATGGGTGCGTGTTCCACACTGCAATTTGTGTTTATCCCACACACTCACACACACACACACACACACACACACACACACACAC
>JACXGM010012203.1:6497-24337 GCA_016801145.1 Umbra pygmaea | reverse complement strand
CTGCAACATTCAAATTACTAGACAAAAAATTATATTTCGAGAAAAGTGGATTTTGAGGGGTATAGCTCCATAGACCTCCATTCATTCTGCACTCACATGTGACTGCCCTCTTATGGAACTAGAGTGGGACTGCAACCAGTTCAGAAGCCGGAAGTTTTCGGAGAGTGGCACTTCTTTCCTTATTAGACATTCTTTGGTGTGTTTATAAATGAATGTTTAATTGCGGTTGCTGCAGAGATTTTCGAGGCATTTGAGAAGACGGTAGCTAAGTACCAGGAGGAGAATAATCATCTTCGTAGACTGCTGAGGATCACGCCAGAGTTAAAGCTATGTCGAATAGGTGCGTATGTAGATAAATATCAGTGTTGGGCAGCCCACTTGGAAAATGTAGTTAGCTAAGCTACCAATTACTCTACATTAAATGAAGCTTCACTACACTGAATGTACCCCCAGGGATGTATCATTTTGTTTTGATTGATCTGACTTCATTCCAAGTCAATGCTATAAATTCAGGTCTTTTGAATCAATGAAGAATTTAATATTTTTGTTCTTCTGCTTAATTTTAACTCTGTCATGAATCATATGATGGCACCAAATTGTTTTATATAACAGCACTGAAATATGTTTCCAGCAGACAGGAAACCAAATGAATCATTGTTTTTCCAACAAAAAGCAAATTACTTAGTCTTCTTACAGTAAACCTTTGTCGACCTAAATTATGCCCATCATTGCCTTTGACTACATTAAAACATGACAGACTTTATGAGCTATGTTATTACTTGAATTATTTAGTTTGATTAACATATGACCACATGAATATGAACAGATTAGAGTACTTCAACTGTAATATGCTATACTCTATTATAGGGGTGTCACTATACCAAAAATGCAGTAACGGTATTAGTCCGATACTGGCCATAATCACTGGATTGAATATTGTAGGAGCTGGGGAAGTATATTCAGGGTGTGGTTGTGCCACCGAAAGAGGCAGCTGGCACACCCAGAAATCAGATGCATAATACACTTTTTGTTATAGCCTTGACAAAGGTTTTTTCTAAACCTAGTCTAATTATAATATTTGTCATTTTAAATAAATGTTCTTTTTTTAAATTAAACAACATCTAGATCCACGTAGGCATACACATTTAAGTGTATGTGCAAACACAGCTGCCAACGTGACCCCAGCGAATAGACATTGCTAAGACATGTGACCAAGTGGGTGGCAACGTCATCAGAATGCAAAGAATTATGGGTATGTTTGGCAAGTTTTTCATGGGCTGGCATAGCAGGCTAGTGTTCTGGCATGAAAGTAATGAAATCTTAGCGTGAAAAACAGAATCCTACAAAATGCAGCGGGCTACAAAAACATTGTCAGATTATACCGCCTAAAACTAAATCCTAATGCAAAGACGAGATATGGCGAGAAAATAAAGGGAATCAAAGGACTGGATCCTTACGAGCATAGCGATTGGTCAAGGGATGTCAACCTGTTGCCCAACTTCCAGCACCCATATATACAGCTACATGATATTAAGTGTTAGGATTCGATTTACGTGGGAGCTGAGCTCCCATAGAGAGAGGATGAGCTCCCATGAAAGCAGTAAAATCATACACCTGTGGGGGTCTCTAAAATCAGCACCATTATATAGCTCACAAAAAAATGCACCTTTCCCTTTCATACAGCCTATATCACAACATTTATGTTAATGAACAGCCTAAAAGAAACATGTTTTGCAAAAGAACGCATTAGGTCTATGCTACTGCTAGGCGCATATCGCAATGGGTGTTTTTGATCATGATATACATCGGTTGCTGCTTGTTGTAAAGTCAAAAGTTCTTTAAATACCAAAGGATACCAAAACACTTAGAAGAGCCCATTCTTTGCCATGAGGACAAAGTCATGCCATCAGTAGCAACAGGGTTATATAAGGTGGTTTGTTATTATTGTTGTTTCTCTACTCCTGTATTAATAAATGTTGAACTCAAATGAATGAAGTGCAGTGTTAGGCTATTTATTTATTTATCTACACATGCCGCGCCTACTCACAAGCTACCTTTTTTAAGAGACCCCCACAAAGATGAAATCATAATTCCAACTCTGGTGTTAATGCATACACACACAAAGTTTTCAGTAACTTCAAGTCGCTGCAGCAGGGCCAGGGGCCTCATTTATAAAACTTAGCGGTGGATTTGCGTCAGAAGTGGCGTACGGACGAAATATAGGACGTGCGTACGCAAAGAAATATTCAGATTCATAAAACTGTGCGCACGCATGTCCTACACCGTTTTCCATTTATAAATCACAATCAACTCTAAATGTGACACAGCTTTTGCGGCTGCATGTCACGCCTATAATTGCCCATAAATAGTCAGTGAAACGCCCCAAAATTAATATTCATTGATTGAGAAATCATGGCAAACAGAGAGGAAAACCAAGAAAAGAAACTTCACTTGATGTGAAGTATAAAATATTGTTGGCGAGGTGGAAAAGAGGAGGAAAATGTTGTTTGAAGGGCATAGTGTGTCTATTACCAATGACCAAAAGGTTGCAGACGCTGTAAGAAAGTCGAACCGTGGCCCAAATAAAAAGTGGTCAGATATCAGTCGATGTCAAAGCGTCTAGCGCTTCATCGCGAAAGTGTGTCTGTTACGGGTGGGGGAAAATTGGTTACATTACAGCAACATGTCTGCCTCACAAATAATTTGGACATTGATCGAATGAAAATGCTTCTGATTAATGAAAGCATTTTCATTCTCATTTGGTGCCCTTATTATGGCAACATAAGTGCAGTCAATAGCCCCGATTACATTTGGGGAAACCGGACATAGCTAAAATTGCGCTTTTTTGTTTGCTTGTTCACCCGCGGTGTAAGGAAACTTTATGTAATCATGCGACACACCAATTACACCTATTAACACGTCTGACATAACCAGGCTAAGGTGAGGCTGTGAAATCCCAGACCTGTCAACCAATTCCCTCTGGAAAGTGCCAGTCGCCAGAAATCCAAGTGTTGTAAGGACTTGAAGTGGGACTGGCACGGCGTGGTTCCCTCCGAATCCTTCCATTTGCCACATCTTCTAACAGCGCAAGATCAGCCATTGTGCGTCATTACGCATTGGGTTGGCATAATGGCTTTTTATGACCATGCAGGTGATTGTATCTGATCAGCTACCGATGTCGGTATTCATGTAATTGTAAATGGGATTATGCGCAAATGGAATTAATTCCAGCTTTCAAAATGGTTCAGACATTCGTCACGATGGAACAAATGATGGATGGAAATGAAATGGACTAACGGCATATACATGAACACCATGATTCCGTAGCTGATGACATTTATGAACACAACTTTCCCCAGTGGAAAATGAAGACATCTATCTAATCTAATGTATGTCTGCTCCGCCAGACGGACGCATCGACAAGGATATGTTTTAAACATGATTTTGTTTACTGTATTATTTATGAGGATGAATTACATAACATGCAATTATAATTACAGAACATGTTTGAGTGTTCTTTTTGCAAATATGTCCTTGTTTGCATTTAAGTTGGCTACAATCTTGTTTTATTTCATTTGTATTCCACCACAGGCTGTTGATTGTAAGAATGGCTTTGTGAAATGTTCATATTATTAATGAGAGGCAGTATTTCGATTTAGTTTAGCTACACAACGGTCTGCAGTTTCAGACAGCTTCACCGTGTTTCACACATCTGCCGGCGGTGTCGCCATTTCTCATTTCACCCGTTTTTGTGCGTATGCATGAGTTTCCATGAAGGACTGCATATTTTCCCGTCAAGTTTTCTTTTTATAAATCCCAATTATTGCGTAGAGAGCGGCGTACGCCTTCTTTTGGGCGTACGCCACGTTTATAAATGAGGCCCCAGGTCTTTTGTACAGATGGATGTGTCCAAGACCTGGAGATTGTAAAAGTGGGGAAGAAAACTGTCGTCCATTCAAAAGATTGCTAATGTTTTAAGCACCACACTCCTCGCTCTCTCATCTATATGCATGCATTCAGAATTCAACAAACCAACGTAACTTACTAAGACAAACACATCATGCATAAGTTAAATGGTAAATTGTGAAAACTTTGACTTGTTACTAAATGCACTTTCTAGTAAAACACTGTTGGAGCTACTGGTGCATGAGCCTGTTAAATAAAAGATATTTAAGACTGTTAAATAAAAAGATAGTTAGCATGGGCGCATTAAGTTTGTGCTGCGGATACCCAAAATGCTTTGCGTTCACCACGGGAATATGTCATGATGACGACACAATAGCAATCTCTATATCACGGGAGACTAGCATTGTGGTAGACTGAAACGGGTGTAATAGGAAAACACATTCAGCAGGTAATCTTGAGCCGTATGTGCCAGTGCAGTGCGATACATCGAAGTTGTGCGCTTACAGGTACAGACTTTATGCATAGTGTTGCGTTTTGTTTGTGAAAGGTATTTTATTGTACGGTCTGTTTGATACGGACCAACATCAATGTATCCCCTTTCATTGTAGAGACCATAGATTGAGTATACATTTACTATTTACTCCTACAGAACTTGTTAAAGAACCAAGTATTGTAACATTGATTAATTTACAGACCCTGTTCATTTTTTATTTGCTCCCATGACCGTTTAACACTGTCAGGGTTGCAAATGAAAGAATACAAAAAATTCAATTGTTATACACGATCAGCATGAAGCAACACTGGTTTATTGGAATACACAATTGTAATTATAGTCAGTGATATCGATGAGCCTGAGGCATTTATAAATACACGGGTGGGATTTTTTTCCCCAGCTTTCCCTCCTGCTTTATGCCTGGATTATATTTTTTTATGCTCTTCAACTTTTACTTCATCATTTACTACAGTTGAGCGAAATATGCGGCTCTCATAAACTTGTCCGTGTCTGCGATTGGTCCTATGGTGCACACATTGCCCCTTTTTATGTGAACGCGCTTAATGAATTGACAACCACCGTCGTGACATTTCATTTCTAGATTGCAATTGTTAAGTTTAATGAAGCCAGGTAATGAAAGGAAATCTAGGGCATGTTGAACATAGCTTCGTAGTATAGGCCTCTGTTTTGCAGAGAAAAATCAATGTGGCACACCAAGTTTTTTTAGATGCACACCCAAACATTTTTTTCTGGCTATGCTACCAGCGCCGTAGCCAGGGTTTTGAAAATAGTGAGGTCCAGATTTTTTTTGTACATTTTATGATTTGGCTGTTGGGGGGGGGGTAGCGCCGAATAGGAATGTGCAAAGCACATGTAATTAATTAAGTATTTGCTGTTAAATTACCTAAAACACCAACACGTGTGGCTTATCAAAAACTAGTTTACTAAGAGTACTGACTAGGGATGCTCATTTCGGGTAATTTTCCCGACCGACAACCGCAACTCGTTATCCGATTATTAACCGTTAACTTATAGGACTATAAGATTCAATTGGCTTTAAATAAAAAAAATTGACGAGTTATGTGAAATTGAAGCTGTGTCGATGTTTGGTTTCACCAAACTACACTTGTCGCAGACGTTTTCACTTTCTGTTGTCAATCAAAATAAATTAGCCTTGATGCAGTGTTTATAGAGTTGTCAAATTATAGAACGAAAACATACAGTGACAATCTGGAACAATGTTGTTGCTTACAGGAGGCCTACTGCAAATAAGGGCTATATTTCATTAATACAAAACAAAATGTTGATAACGCTTGCTATGCGTTATGTTACTAACTATACAATATCTCCCGAGCGCACCCATTCCATTTAAATTACCATTACGGTCCTGTCTGAAAAGAAAGTGTTGTCAATCACTGTGTGTGTTTTTAAGGTAACATTAGTTTGTCGGCTATATGGCATCAGGAGCATCATGAATTATAGCCGATAACATAATATATGCTTCCCAATACGATAGCGTTATACGTTTGTGTAGCTAAATAAAAAAATTAAAACGCGAGTTAATATCACAGTCATCATAAATGTCCAAGGGTTGTCATTTTAAATGAAGAACGCAAAACAGACAGCCGGTATATTTTGCTCCTCATTACCTATATCTCCCCACCTTTCAAAACAAAGTGCCAGGCTCTGGTTGTGCATGTCAACGCGCCACGTGATTTAACAAATATAGGCTATATATTAATAAAATAATAAAAACTTCTAAACCGTTTAACTAATAGTATTAATCGGTCAAATGTTTTACTTTCGGTTAACGGTTAAGTGTCAATATGAGCATCCCTAGAACTGACTCTCTGTATGCCATGAAATAGGGGTCTAATTGGTTTTAATGTAAATGCATCTAATAAGGTGCCAAGTAGTGATTGTAACAAGAAACAAGCTATGCATTCATAAAAGTCACATAATCACCATCGATAACACCAACTCACTGAAAACTAAACTGAACCACAATAGTGCTGGAAAGACTATTGATTAGTGTATTTGGTTTACCAATTCAGAGCTAAAGTTAAGTTGTTGCCCATCTAGGGGTACTTGAGGAGAGATTTGGGAGCCACTGGTCTAGGTGGTAGGGATGGTTAGAAAGGAGGAAACCATTTTGTGTGTCCAGCAATCAGCGTGGACAATACAGATCAGTTCAGACATTTATTAGAGTCCTAATTAAAATCATCCTCTTGGCATTCAATTCACCATGTCTTCACTATCTGTTCACTCACCTCTATCCTGCTCTCTCACACATCTGTGGCCTCCATCCTGTTCTCCATCTTCTTTCTCTCTACTAACAAGCATAAACATATAATTCTACTTAACTAGTAAGAAAGATCTAGGTGGGAATAATCAACATCATGCAATAAAATATCTAACATTCAAGTCTAATGAATACTTTTTCTAGTTGGAAAAAGGTGTAATCATAATGGGTGCTATCGAATTGTGCAATTTAGTCAGAGCCACTGCAAGAAACTGTTGTCAGAATACTATGAAGCTGCCTGTTTAATAAATTACTCTCTATTGGCTTCTGCTATTACAGTATCTACTGTATGCACATGTTTGACTACAATATACTTTTGTATATGCATCTATGGATAAAGAGACATTTCTTTAGGATAGTAGGCCAACGTACAGTATACAAACTTTTGTCCACGTTCAAATGAACATTCATGATGACAGACTGACAAGGTAACTTTACCTAGCTAACGTTAGCTGTTTGTTAGGTTAGTGTAACTTAGGTAGCTAGCAAACACTAACTTCTTTTTCGTGGGTGAACAAAGAGTAAGATAGATGTGAAACACAATCAGACAACACTTCTCTAACACTAGAATATACCAATCTAAATGTATCTTACTGATGTGACATCCATTTTCAGTGTCTACTCCGTCTGTTTGTACTGCGCGCATTGACCCATCAGGTCCAAAACAAGACTGAAAAGGGGCGGAACACAACGTCTCTGATTGGATGAAATCCACAACATTAATAAAAAAGATTCATCTAATTTTTCGTCACGCTTTTTTCTAAGGATGCACTCTAATAAACACGTACTAACGGAAGAATAAGTCTCCATTGAAAAATTTTGTTATTCAGTTATATTGCGACGATTGATTTTTATTAGAAAAATTGTATATATTGATTTTTTTTGTGAGGTCCGGACCTCGCTGACCTCATAGCTGGCTACGGCCCTGTATGCTACTACTGAAGACTTAATTAAGTCTATCATGCGCACAAATAATGCTGCAGGCAGAATAGAAATTAAGATACATTTAGAATTGTTAATTCATGTAATATAATGAATATAAATAACTTATTTGCAAAAAGAACTGAAAGACATTTATTCATAATTAAATCAAAACATTTAAACGAAGTATTGTGCTGGTCATTGTCACCAAAGTCAAACAATGCATTCCAACGCAAGAGATTCAGAAAACAGGTCATTGCGCAGCACAGTGAGACATTTGAGGTTCTTCTTCACTAACATGATACACGGTGAAAACATCACCCCTTCATCCCAGAGTTGCAAAACAACAGGGAACGTGTACCAACAACAGAGGTTGTCAAAGTATATTGGCTAACTACTCAAGCCACCATATAAGTTAACATTAGCCTATTAAGGCAAACAAATATTCCTGCCAGCTATTGGTAGTCTGCCAAATATCAGGAGTAGGCTTATTTTTTTAAGTATTGTTTATTGACGATTCTCTGTTTGCCCTCACAATAAAATCAACAATTATTAGCAATGAATGTAATAGCTGTGTTACATGAATATGCTATTACAACAGATTTAGAGCATTGGTGAAACATCGTCCTGCTAGCTATCCCTTTTGTTAACTTCAGCAGATGATAACGCTATTATGCCTAAATCTAAAACAAGATTATCAGTCATCAATTTATGGGCAATTTGTAATGATATCACATTGAATAGTAGGCTGTAGTATAGAGGTCAACCGATACCGATTAACGATTATTGGAAGACCATAAAAGCCGATACCGATTATGATTTTTTTTCGGGGGAATATCATGACATTACAACAATACTGAAAGAACAATAAACAATTAATATATTACACAAAATAGTTTCAAATCTCAAATAAATATATCAAATTATTTAAATTTGTTCAAACAAAATGCCAAACAAATGGCAAAACACATAGGCATAGTACTATAATATCTGTTTTGTAAAACAAACCCTTGGGTTTTGCCTCAAAATATTTAGTCTGCATTTTGTTAGTTGTCCTGTTATTAACCAATCGGATTTGGTGCTGCACAACGGGAGGATATCCAACGTAATTTCCAGAAGCACTTGATAAATATCCTGTTTCAAAATCCATACTAGGGCTGGGCGATATGGCTGAACTCTATCACGATATAAGTGTTTCATATCGGTCGATATCGATAATTATTGATCTGTTTTATGACATTTAGAACAAAGAGCAGGAAAATAATATTACATTTAACATTTTTTATTTTAAATTTAACCTTCCACTAATTATAATCCCCTCAGTTATAAAGGCAGAAATATCAACACAACCATGGAAAACAATCAAATTATTAAAATGTAAACATAAATCTAAAATCACAATGAACACTTAACACTTATCTGTTACAATAAGGTGTATAATTAGACACCTAAAGAGTACTTAAGAAATGCTTAATAAAGTGTAATAAAAAAGTGCAAATTGTTAAATATAAACAGAGAAACCTAAGACCTGAGAAGGTGGGAAAAAGAAGTTTGTGGTATTACCTGTCTTGATGGGGACGACGGTTTTGCATAATTTGCAAACGGCATTGGTCTGACTACGGACAAATAAAAAAAAACTGCCATACTGGCGAGCTGACTTTCCCCTTTTTTTAACAATTTCCTCGCTTGCTGCGGCCCTAATTTTCCACTTACCAGTTTCAGTTAATGAAGAATCCAATACGATTCACGAGACAACAATGGTGCGCAACCAAACTTGATACTGTTAAATGATTGGCTGTTAGCGTGTCACTTGTTACGTTGCTAGGTTACCAGAGAGCGTGTGCCTTTTTTCATGCAACCAAAATTGCTTCGCAACCTCTGGTTTCTTTAACGAAGAAAAGGAAATTATTGAACGTTTTATCGAACACTATTTTTTATTGATATTGATAACGTATCTATCGCAAGACATATCGTTATCGTTTTATCGCCCAGCCCTAATCAATAGACAAATTCGACAAGAATATAAATATTACAAAATCAGTAACTGAGAAATAGAGCCCGACCGATATATCTGCCGTCCGATATCATCGGCCGATATTAGGCATTTTCCAAACTATCGGTAATTATAATGGCCGATAAATTAATATTAAATAATAATAATACTGTATATAGTTTATATTTTGCCGTTGTTATTTATCAGAACTTATAGAACTTAAGAGAATATTTTTTTCCAGATTTGTTCAAAGTTATATTTATGAAACTATTAAGTCTATTAAAACGGGTAACTTAGATTTTCTTTGTTGTTGTGTTTTTGTTCAAATTACTTAAGTCATAAGTTTCAGATCTTAAGTTTGTATTTTTTTAATACATTTTATTTATCAGAACTTTAATATATTTTGGTGTTCCTCTGTTCTGTTGTGACAATAAAACAAACAAGTTTATTTTTAAACTGCATTATCATAATATTTTAGTAAGGACTGATAAATAACTACAAAGAACTGATAGGGAAATTTGTTTATGTTTTGTTACTTGTTTTTTTAAATATATATCGGCCAATATATTGGAATATAGAATCTTTAAATCACCAAATATTTGTATCGTTATCGGCCTTAAAAATTCTTTATCGGTCGGGCTCTACTGGGAAACATGGGATTTCTTCTTAAACTACATAATTATTCTTTTGCTCGAGGAGTCAGAATAGTTTAAAAGGCCTATATCTTGCTAGTGTAATATGTTTTTCTGTGCCAATTTTTGTTTTGCGTGCATACAAAATAACTGCCCTGCATTGCACTTTCTGTAGAGCTCCTTTCCGCACAGCAATCCTTGGTCAGGGTTAAATGCATGTAAAAGTAACACATCCACTAATCAGTCCAACAGCATTGCTCGTCTACATTAAATAGCTTAAAGAGGCAGTCGATCTCATGAAGATTAACATTGAAGCATAAAGATAATATAATTTAAAGTTATTCTTTTAGATTAAATGCTTAACATAAGACTTTCCTGTGCATACACAAGAATGCCAGAGGTAACCTACTCGCATGCCAATACTTTTCCAGCACCTGAGACTCGATCATGCAGTAGAATAGGAGAAATGTGTGGAAGAAAATTTAAAAAGCTGGTGGCTCCAGCAGAGACGTTGAGCAAACTGTGGCAGTAACATAATTATTTTCCTGATCATTTTTAAATTAACACAGAGCAGCAAAATCTGAGCAAATTGTAAATGCAGGCACATGATATATTTGAATATGTTATTATATTATTATATATTATATATGGTAGTTTTTATTAGATCACTTGCTTTTTTAACATGGTGGATACATTTCTGCAGATCGTATCGTTAGTGAAAAGGCTACTTTTAGTGCCTCCATGCTCTGGACACTACGCTGACAGACACAGCAAACGTTCTTGCCACAGCTCGCATTGATGTGCTATGCTACCACTAGAGCGAAAGCACTGCCAGCAGTCAAAAGTGACCAAAACATCAGCCAGGAAGCATAGGAACTGAAAAGTGGTCTGTGGTCACCACCTACAGAAACACTCCTTTATTGGGGGTGTCTTGCAAATTGCCTATAATTTCCACCTGTTGTCTGTTCCATTTGCACAACATCATGTGAAATTGTTTGTCAATCAGTGTTGCTTCCTGAGTGGAAAGTGTGATCTCACAGAAGTGTGATTGACTTGGAGTTACATTGTGTTGTTTAAGTGTTCCCTTTATTTTTTTTGAGCAGTGTATATCGTTAGTCCTTAGAAGCTACACAATATATTGAGAAATAAATTTTGGGCCATATCGCCATGCCCTAATGACGCCTCAGCTGTTTGATGGTTGGAAAGCATTTAATTTAGTTGTTAAAACTACTGGAGAATCCACTGAGAATGTAAAATGCAGAACATGCCACAAATTCTTTTAAATATGAAAGCAAGTCACACCTTCACTGCAGCAAGTATGCTGCTTGCCAGTGTACACACTTTATACAACACATTGTTGCAGCTTGTCTTAAAGTAGCTACAAGCCTTTGTAACCAGTTTAAGTTATTTAAGCAAACGATTTTCTGTCCTACAAAATGTGGAGGAACGACTTTTTTCTGTTAGGCTGTCTAGGTAATATGTCAGTAAATTGGTGATTGCAGGCAGGGCCGAAAAATGATGACCCCACATCTTTTGAATTCCAGACAGCAAGGCGTAAAAGTTAGTCTGTCCAATAATTGATAGGCCTAAATTAATCATTTAAGGTTAAATGTATATCACTGGGTATATGTTACTGAATATTGTTCTTTCTTAACTTTATTGTACAAAGCGTAACGTACTTGTTCAGTTTGTATAATTTGATTTGCCTACACAATTATAGTTTCTGGTTGAATGCCAATTATTTTATATTTTACATTGTGTTATTTATACAGACACTAGTTGGTGATTATTTTAGCATA
This sequence comes from Umbra pygmaea, assembly GCA_016801145.1. Taxonomy (NCBI): domain Eukaryota; kingdom Metazoa; phylum Chordata; class Actinopteri; order Esociformes; family Umbridae; genus Umbra; species Umbra pygmaea. The sequence goes on along the minus strand of JACXGM010012203.1, from coordinate 12,291 downwards.
ATTCAATTAGTCAAAGGGGTAATGTGTAGTTGACTAATTAAACCAGTTGTCATTTTAGGGTTAAAATAAAAACATGGCCTGTCTGGTGGTCCCTGGGGAGAGGTTTGGAAACTACTGCCCTATGGGATCAAATAAGGGCCAAAAAAATGGAGGTGATGTTTGCATGTGTAAAAAAAGTTTTGCATCTGTGGGCCAAAGTGTTATCCAATCAGCACGTTGCTTATTGATTAGCCAATCAGAACGCTGCCCACCGATCAACCAATTAAGGGGCAAAAGATCCTAGCGACGCACAATTTCGTTACTTCTCTGCATTCTGGAGTCAGTCAACACGGAGGAGTCCGAGGCTGATGCTTCATCACAAGCATAGACAGTTCACAAGTGACACAGGTCAAACTTACCAGTGTGAAGCTAGCTTCTTTAGGGAAGCTACGCTTACAGGTACAGACTTTATGCATAGTGTTGCATTTGTTTGTGAAAGGTATTTTAATGTATGCTCTGTTTGATACGGATCAACATCAATTTATCCCCTTTCTCTAGAGACCATATATCGAGAACATACATTTACTATTCCTATTTCCTACAGAACTTGTTAAACAACCAAGTATTGTAACGATTAATTTACACATCCTGTACATTTTTTATTTGCTCCCATGACTGTTTAACACTGTCAGGGTTGCAAATGAAAGAATACAATAAATACAACTGTTATACACCATCAGCATGAAGCAGGCCCGGCGACACGAGGGGGCAAAAGGGGGCAATGCCCCCTAAGTTAAAATATATTGTGCCCCCTCAGTTTTGATTCCAGTATGTGTCCTACAAATCCCTCCACAGTCAGGCCTAGCTGCGATTTGTTGCGTTGATTATTACGCTGTGCCGCTGCACAGGAATCAAAACCAGCGGGTTAACATAAAGTCACACATTTTTGGCCTTCACACAGTAGAAAGGCGGCTCAATTTAAAAATGGATGATTACGTTCAAATGTAGCCTAGTAGTAGATTGTTTCCACCGGAAATAAGTTTCATAGCTCAATTATGGTTGTTAAAAAGTGGTTTTGCACATCCTCAACTTAAAGTGGCGCGGAAATGGAAATGCCAGCCACAGAGGCTGCGTTGCCAACATTGCCGGATTACACCGAGACATTTGACCGCCGATGCCACTCGGCCTAGCTGCAGCAGAGTAAAACTGTCTTGCCGCCTATACAGCCTTGCAGGTGCGTGTGCCTGACAAACTTTTCTGAATCTGGTAAGAAATATCAGCATTTTCAGTTTTGAATTATTGTGTAATTTGCAAGCTTTTGGAAATGGTGGAAAATGGCTTGGCAATATGTTATTTTCTTCATTGCTTTTGATTGTCTATTGCGAAGATTGAGGTGATGACATTTGACATTTTTCGTTTATAATGTCTAATTTATTGTTGATGTTGTTATAGTAGAATAACTGCTTTTTGCAATACATTGATGAAGGTGGGTAGATTTTGAGCAATATTAGGAACTGTAGTGATGTGAGCTATATGGAAATTAAGAACTTTTCTTCGCAGAAGATGTAGCTAGCTGCTGCAGCAGTAGCAGCGTTTTCAAAATGTATTTTTTAAACTGGTATTAATAGTCAAAGAGAAGCAGTATAACATGTTTTATTATGGCAAGACAGCTGTGTGTCTGGCTGCAATTGAATGCATTGTGTATTTACAAGCTACAAATAATTACTGTCCACTCTGTCATGGATTCACGGATTCATGGAAGTAATCTTCAACGATTTATTAACAGGATTTGTTAGGAGCAAAAGAACAGTAGTGATCATGTATCAACACTTTAACAACTCTCCTAAAACCAGCAGAGCTAAACAATACCAAAGCCAGTAGCGCCTCCTAGTGGAGGTTACTGCAATAATCATTGACATCACATCACACACTCCACTACATACTATCAACATTATTCATTATGTTATTACCGAGCTGAAATATGTGTGCCCCCTTAGTAAATTTGGGGGCCCCCTTGCGGAGTTAATTCTCCCACCGGGCCTGGCATGAAGCAACACTGGTTTAATGGAATACACAATTGTAATTATAGTCAGTGATATCGAGGAGCCTGAGGCACTTATAAATACACGGGTGGCATTTTTTCCCCCAGCTTTCCTTCTTGCTTTAAGCCTGGATTATATTTTTTATGCTCTTCAAATTTATCTAAAATTATAATTTACTACAGTTAAGCGAAATATGCGGCTCTCATAGACTTGTCAGTTTCTGCGATTGGTCCTATGATGCACACACCGCCCCTTTTATGTAAACGCGCTTGTCACTAAATTGGTAAATCCTGGGTTGATTTAATGAATTGATAACCACGGTCGTGACATCTCGTATCTAGATCGCAATTGTTAGGTTTAGTGAAGCCAGGTAATGAAAGGAAATTTGGGGCATGTTGAACATAGCTTCGTAGTATAGGCCTCTGTTATGTTATGTAGAGAAAAATCTATGCGGCACACCAAGTTTTTTAGATGCACACCCAAAAATGTTTTCTGGCTATGCTACTGTTTCTAGGGTTTACAAAGAATGGTGTGAAAAGGGAAAAACATCCAGTATGCGGCAGTCCTGGAGGGTGAAAATGCCTTGTTGATGCTAGAGGTCAGAGGAGAATGGGCTGACTGCTTCAAGCTGACAGAAGAGTAATTTTGACTGAAATAACCACTCGTTACAACCGAGGTATGCAGCAAAGCATTTGTGAAGCCACAACACGCACAACCTTGAGGCGGATGGGCTACAACAGCAGAAGACCCCACCGGGTACCACTCATCTCCACTACAAATAGGAAAAAGAGGCTACAATTTGCAAGAGCTCAACAAAATTGGACAGTTGAAGACTGGAAAAATGTTGCCTGGTCTGATGAGTCTCGATTTCTGTTGAGACATTCAGATGGTAGAGTCAGAATTTGGCGTAAACAGAATGAGAACATGGATCCATCATGCCTTGTTACCACTGTGCAGGCTGCTGGTGGTGGTGGTGTAATGGTTGGGGTATGTTTTCTTGGCACACTTTAGGCCCCTTAGTGCCAATTGGGCATCATTTAAATGCCACTGCCTACCTGAGCATTGTTTCTGACCATGTCCATCCCTTTATGGCCACCATGTACCCATCCTCTGACGGCTACTTCCAGCAGGATAATGCACCATGTCACAAAGCTTGAATCATTTCAAATTGGTTTCTTGAACATGACAATGAGTTCCCTGTACTAAAATGGCCCCCACAGTCACCAGATCTCAACCCAATAGAGCATCTTTGGGATGTGGTGGAACGGGAGCTTTGTGCCCTGGATGTCAGAGTGGGAAATTAACTTTTTTGTCCACCAGCCACTGTGGCTGGTAAATGCCGATTTTTTACCAGCCATTTTTTCCCAAATTGAAATACATAAAAGAAAATCCACTAGCATATTCTATATTGCTTCAATACATTAAATTCACTATGAATACATGTGTTATTAATATAGGTAATAAACTAAAGGGATATTTAGTGAAGATAAATCTGAGATAAATCATTTTCAGATGATTGACAAATTGTAATAATATGTTTGCTAATTGTATGTCCTACTACTTTTAGTCAGCTACTTTTAGATCACTCATCCAACAGTAGGCAGTTTCAACTTTATAAAGGTGTAAAACTTTGCTGTTGTAACACCTGACATACGCCACAATATTTAGATATTTGTAAATTTATTTTCTAATAATCTGTTTGGAAAATATCTAGGATTAGTAATAAAATAATCCAAGCATTGGTTAAATGATTTACATTTACAGTTTAGTCATTTAGCCACAAAGACTTATATGCTCTGTGTGCGTGCTGCTTAATTTTATACGCGCGATTCTTTCCCTCTCCCTATGTTTTGTTTCACGCTCGGACCTGCCTGTTTACACTCGAATGTTGAATTGGTGCGCGAAGAGTAATTTTTGCACCAGTGAAATTATATAATTTGCTCCTGGAGGTGTTTTTCGTGCTCGTGAGTTCTGACATAAATCTGATGCCATACAGAACATCTTCCCAAACACATCAAGCTTATTTAAAAATCTCCAAAACATAAACACTCATTCAAAGTAGGCTACCTGGAAAAGGGAGATGTAATTGACCACAAACATAAGTTATTGCCTTCTCAGCATGAGCTGTCCGATAAATCTAACACACGAAAAGGGGCAGGACTTAAGGCAGAACAGCCAATCATCAGCTGGTCACACTCAAAGCCGGTGTAATGTTTGAGAGGGAGGGGGAGAGGAGGCAGCGAGCGCAGATGGCACAGACACAGAGCGAGCAGAAAAACGGAGGAGCGACTGTAGTAAGGTGTTTGTGCCAAGCTGCGGAAAAACTGCTGAAAAAGTGTGGGTGTTGAACCCTCTCACCGGGAAAAGTGTGGGTGTTAAAACACCCACATCCCCCACGGGTGTGACGCCCCTGCTTCTGAGTATAATAAATAATACGTAACATTATAATATAATACTATACAAAATATTAAAAGTTAATTTACTTTTAATATTACTATTTTTTACAAATGTTTTGTATTAAGCCAATGTCTTATTGGTCACATATCGATAGTGATCCGGAGTTCTGTAACGATCCTGTAGTGATTAGGAGCTCTGCTCCTAGTGGTTTACCCCTCCTGCGAAGCAGGATGCATCTGAAAAATTTTTGTATACCCGTCATTGACCAATGGGGTGACAAAGGGGGTCAGCCCGTTAATACTTCCTCCCGATAAACTGAAGCCGAATATCGGAAAAGTTATTAGGCCAGAAAACAGTGTGGGGCTCCGCTCCACTCGTAGAACTGGAGTAACAGAACTTCGGTAACTATCGCTCTATATCGTGCCATTAAATGTACCCCTGATCACTCCATCTGCTATAATCACAAAGCAATCCCCGAATAAGGAATAGTCTAGACCAGTGTTGGGAACCGAGAGAAAGGAATGAACATTTCAAAATATTGAATGCATCCCAATACCCAGTTCACCCTAATTTCCCTCACGAGAGAAAATTTAATTCCATTCCACCTCAACAAACCACACTGTAATCCATGGTCACAGGAAGACTGAGAGGGAGCCACAACCTGAAACTGGTGATAGCACCAAGTTGTTTCGGGGAGCCCAGAGCGAAAAACAGAGTGACCGAAGTCAGCGGGGGAGACATCCATTAGGTAAAATCTTATGAACAGAGACAGTGACGCCCAAGAGGTAGCCTCACAGATCTCCTCCAACCCTACACCTCTGAAGAGTGCAGCAGATGCTGCCACACCTCTCATGGAGTGTGCCCTCACACCCTCAGGAGGCTGTATGCCGGTGGAGGTGTAAGACAGCTCGATGACCTCACACAGCAAGTGAGCCAGACGGCTCTTAGACAGAGTGCCTCTAGCGCTCGCAGATCCATGACATGCAAATATTTGCTGTGAGGATCTGATGGGCACGGTCCTGGTCACGTAGAGGGCCAGGGCCCTAACTGGACACAGACCATGTAGTCTCTCCTCTGTTTCACTCTGAAAAGGAGTAGGAGAGAAAGCCTTCAATTCCAAAATCCTAAATCTGTAAGAGGTCTTAATGTCTCTAGGGAAAAAGGCTGGGTTTGGTATTGTCGAGGTTTTTTTACAGTAAACAGTAAATATATGCGAGAAATAACTATTATAGAAATATTTAATTGGTATTCTAAAAGTAAATGGAATGTCTTTTCATTTAACAATATCCGGAAATGTGTCACAGGTGTGAATGTCATGTTTAGTATTTTTGAGAAGCTCATAATAATCTATGGAAGATTGAATCATTTATTAGCAT
>JACXGM010012202.1:0-24237 GCA_016801145.1 Umbra pygmaea | reverse complement strand
GAGTTAGCAATCAGTTCTTTTAGTATTTAACCAGGTTGTTCTCCCCTTGTCTCTTGTCAGTCAATGTTTCCTGTACGCGTTCCTGTGTGGTTCTTGTTTTATGTTTGGAAAGCCCCACGTGGCAGTATTATTTTCATTATTAATAAAGTACTTGGATTATTGAACCTTCGCGCCTGTCTCTACCTGTTGAACGTGACAGTTATGAGCATTCCCTTTTAGTGTTTTAGCAATCAGCAAAAACTGTAAATGAAGAGCTGTTTATAAAAAAGAACACATTTACTTGCAAATGTTTGCTGTTGTTTTTTTTAATAGCACAACGTCAATGCTTCAGCATCTCAACAGAAAACATTGAGTCTAACAATCATCCATTCCATCGTATGGACGATGAACCTACACCAAACACAACCACTAACAATGTCTGGTTTTTACCAGTCTCCTCCTCTATATCCTCCCCCTTTACCCCTGTCTCTTCCTCGTTCTCCTCTCCCTCTTCCCGGCTCTTCCTCATCTTCTCCTTACCCTTGGTCCTTTAGCCTCCATATTCGCGATTGTCTCACGACAGGTGCTCATACCTGAATTATATGTATAGTGACTGATTGGTGTTCAGTTAAAGGTTAAGTGTTTTACTGTGTGTGCGGCGGTGTTGCTAATGTCGTGTGTGTTGTAACTATTGAATGGACGTGCTGACTGCACAGTGTTTCATCATTGGCCAATGTGTGTAACACATGCACGATGTGTGTAGTGTTTTGCACCATGTGTTACAGAATTGTTTATGGTGCCATGCCGACATTGTGTTTATTCATTTGGTGCCTGAGTACCAAATGCATTCAAACTTTACAGTTTCAACGCTTTGGTCTGAGCGATCACTTTTAGTGTTTTAGCAATCAGGAATAACTGTAATGATTGATTATGTTTGCATGTGTGTTTTTGATGTTTGAGATTTAAATGCAGAAATGTGCATGTATATCAGTTTGAGATTATGAAGGAAAGTGAATCTTGATATCACTTCCAGACAGGTTTAGACTATAGACTCAAATGCGGGTAGCCAGATCCTCTCATGAATAAAGTGTGAATTAGTCAAGGCAAGACCTGGCAACAGGAGAATAATATTATTAATAGCAAAGTGACAATAAAAAATGGTACCGTTTTTCTACATGGTACAGTACAATACATTTGACGATAGAATAAGGTGTTATTTGGGATTAAGCCTAGAATGTTCATTATTATTTATTATGCATTCATCTAGTGGCTCATAAATCATAAATATAATTGTATTGTATGTTGTCTTAGGGTGCTCTTAGTAAATGTAGGGCCACAACATACATACTAAATTGTGTGCTATTCCTATTTAGTGCATTGTTCAAAAGTATTCCAGTAAATAGGGATTGAAGTGTTGTTTGAGACACAACATATTTGATCCTGCTCCTTCAGATCCTGCTGTGATTAGATGCTGCTAGAGGGATATGTTATTTTCTGTGTGTCTGTGTGATTTACTGTAGTGAGCGTGCTGTCCTATATAAGCGTTGCTAATGTCACTGTGTGTAAACTTCATGGAGTCTGATGTAAATTAGTGCAGGGATTTGTGTGTGTTTGATGTGTGTGTCAACACACAGCGGCACCTCACACACACGTTTTACTGAGTTCACTTTAACACTTTGGGGAATTAAGCATAGTTACAAACCTGTGCTTATGTAACTGGACTGTTTCTGTGTTAAGCTACTCTGGTTGGGTTTTGTAGTGCATGCAACTTGGCCTCTGTAGACAAAGACTCAGGCAGTACCCTCAATGGTTTCCGAATCCTTCCAGCCATTCCTCACTTCACTTCTGACTTTGTTTTTGAAAAGGTGTTGTATTATAAGGAATAGAGAGCGTTTTGGAAGGCATAATGTAGCCTTACAAGCAACCCTCTCACTGTCTCTCTTTGTTGTCCCTTTAGCTATTCTCTCCTTTCTCTTCTTCTAAAAAGGTGAATAATAATAATAAATTTGAAAAATAAACAAATATAAAGAAATGCCAATTATATTTTACACAGATTTTCCTAAATAGTTGATGCAAATGACAGTCAGTATAATTTTTAAGTCACCAACCGTTATGGTGTAAATCTAATCTCATTGAACACACCATCCAATGAAAACAGTATTTTTTTCAAAAATAGGAAATCTCAAATGCATTGTTCCAATTGTAAAGAACTGAAATTGGTCATTTGTTGATTTGCACCATTAGGAGGTCATATTTGCTAAAATCAAAAGCTATTTCAATCAAACACATCTTAACAGGTCAAGTTACATGTTAACATAGGACCCCTTCTTTGATATCACTTTCACAATTCTTGCATCCATTGAACTAGTTTATGGAGAGTTTCTGCTTGAATTTCTTTGCAGGATGTCAGAATAGCCTCCAAGAGCTGCTGTTTTGATGCGAACTGCCTCCCTCCCTCATAGATTTTAGGCCTAGTAGCTAGCAGGGGCAGCCAGGGTGCAGCACAACCTAGGGTGCCGATTTATATAAATTATTTAAAATGTCTTGTTTTTTTGGCTCTCTGATAGCATTAAGATTTTGTTGTAATTTCTTTGGATAATTACCATTTTCTTCAATCGAAGATGCAGTGACACTAGCAGCGGACACAATTCGTAATGTCTCATAACCAGCTAGGTGCAATAACAGCTGATTGGGTGGGCAGTAATTATGACTGAACTAGCCTCAGATTAGTACAAGGCAAAGGGTATAGTCTGTTTGAGGCTAAATTAAGACACAATAGATATCTTTCAGCTTTAACTACATGGATTATCAATCAAATGGCCTGGAAATAGCCAAGGTGTTGTTCGTTAAAATGGAACTAACTTGACTGTATGCTACAAATAAAGCTTTCACAAAATCATTCACTTTCAGCTATGTGATCCGTCCCAAAGCATAAAACCTTACGTTTTCCATCACTATTGAACTGTAATGCTTGTTAACACTGACACTTCTGCCCTTCCTCATGGTAACTGGTTAATATATTTTCTGTTATCTTTCTCAAGTTATGTTGATCCTAATTGTTTTGCCTAACTAAAGTTAAAGCAGTAAATTCCATGTTTTTTCATGCCATAGTACACAGCACACACACACATACAATCTTTGGCTTTGTAACTCAGAATAATTAGTAAACAGGATTTATTATTTACAATGATCTTGCAGGCACATTGATGACATTTGTCAACTTGGAATATTCTGATCGCACGGACGCGCATTGCTTATGCTAGACTTCGCTACGACTAGTCCTGTTTTTATTTGGTGCAACAGGTATAAATTCTACTCACAACATCGGACATAGCTATGCCCTACTAGGATTTAAGCCCAGCTGTTTCACGTCCAACTGATGCAACCGGCCCCTGGTCTGCAGGTTTTTGCTTTTACCTTGTATCAGACTGATTGATTAGGTCGCTAATTGGTTAGGATCTCTCCTTACCTGGCAGTCTAGGTCTTAATTGGGCACTAATTGAAGTGGAAGAACAAGCATATACTAGGCCCTCCATGGAACCGGTTTGACACCTGTGGTCTAAAGGGTCCACATATTCAAGCACTACTGGCATATTTACTATCTACATTTTCTCATGGGCCTCAGACCATTAAGGCCTCGGGGTGCCTTTTAGCCTGGGTCCAGGCCCCATTTCACCAGTGCAAAATCCATCCCTGCTTAGCACCTGGTGATGTCTATGGGTTCCAGATTTCAGGCAGTCGTTGATGCAGCCAGAGGTATATATACAAATTGTTGTAAATCCTACAAGGTTCATACAATAATTTTGGCAAAACTTAAACTAAAGATAAAGTGTACACTTAACACAACTTGATTGTTTTCTTTCCTTTATATTGTGGTGGTGTACACATATGTCTTCAGAACAGACTGTGTCTTATAAATGGAATTGAATGTAGCATGAGTTTTTTGTCGTTTTTCATTTTGGTCAGGGTAGTAGACTGGTAAAATGACAGAATCAGGCCATGTTTGTACATTAAGTTGAACTATTCCTGTGATTCATTTTCAAAAGCTAAACACACTTTTATGTTTGAAACATAATAAAGCCCTTACACTATTTAGACATTTGTAGGAGTGAGTGTATACAGTACATTTTTTCAGTTGCCCCCCATGGAAACTCAACTCAGAACCTTGGTTGTACAAACACTATGCTCATACTCTCATAACACTCATAAGGCACAGGTGACCTCCCTGTACAGTAGTAATCTAATGCCTAACCTGAAGATATTTTAAAAAGGGTGACCTCAGAAGCCCATATTGCAAAACCAGCTCAGGGAAAGAGAGCAGGGAACCCTATTTGTACATATCTCCAAATGTCCTTACTCCCTTCTGTGCCCACATTTGTGTGGTTCCGTCTCTCAGGGCCTCTGGCAGAAGAGTGTTGGCATGGAAAGGGGTCATAAATTGACTGAGTACAGCCAGTCTGATTTACGAATAGTATTTCAGACCTTGTAAGTGTGCCTAGTAATTGGATTTGAGGGTAAGGTACTGAAAGCTTTTAGAGTGGGTGTATAAGCAATAGCTGACCCGGATATTTTACTAAGATGGTTTCTGTTCAATTTGCATCCACAATAGAGGTTGTTGCTGGTTAGATTGCCACATCCAAACAGCACATGATTGAGCAGGCCAAAAAATATACTTTGAAATTAGGGACCTTAAGCCTGCACTCATCTTAAGAACTTTGAAGAGATGACAGTTTTATTCTAGCTGTTTTTCTATTCCATATTCATTGAGATATGTGGGTATTTATCTGTTTAAAAAACAATTTGGGCCCTGGAATGGGGAGCATCTGGAAAAGGTCAGGGAATTTAGGCAGATAAGTCATTTTAATATAGTTTACTCTACTCAGTTAAGATAATGGGAGGTCCTTCCATCTAGTAATCAGAATAGTCATTTTAATACAGTTGACTACATTCAGTAATGATAGTGGAAGGTCCTACCATCTGGTAATCTTAATAGTATATTTTAATACAGTTGACCCTACTCAGTAAAGATAGTGGGAGGTAATTCTATTTACTAATCAGAATAGTCATTTTAATACAGTTGACTCTACTCAGTTAAGATAATGGGAGGTCCTTCCATCTAGTAATCAGAATAGTCATTTTAATAGAGTTAACTTCACTCAGGTAAGATAGTGGGAGATCGTTCCATTTGGTAATTAGAATGTTCTTTGTTTTGTTGCATTTTGCACATTTTCTGTTCATCCAATAAAACTAATTTAACTACTGAAATATTACGGTGTCCTTCAGTTATTTGATAGATCAAAATGAAATTGTTGATCCAAACACCCAATTATTTATAAATGAAAGTCATGGAAATTGTCAGGGGTGCCTAAACCTTTGCATATGACTGTATGTTTCTTAATGGCCGGGGCCCTCCGTAGTATATAGAGATTGATAGAAAAAAAGGCCACATTAATTTCTTTAGGGTCTGAGGTTATACCTGTGTATATGGCATTTATTGTTCTATTTTCTTCTTCCTTATTTGCCATGCTTACAATTTGTCACTTTCACCCATCAAAGTTAGAAGGGTGAACCTAGGATCTGCCTAGATATCATTGTTCAACGCGCAGGTTTGACTACATTGTGGGCTATTTTGTCACATCGATGTTGTTCAATGTTTTCTAATAGAATTTCATTTTTTTCCTGGTCTGACAGGACCTCCAGCATTGCAGGCTCTTTTGCATTTTTTTCGATTTCAGCTCTAAAGATTGTAATGTCTTCGGCAGTTTTAATTAGTCAGCAGTAGAAAGCATTTTCCTTACCAAGGATGTTTCTCAATTCACATACTATGTAGTATGCCAGATGAAGATTAGTATGTACTAACCATAGCACACCAAAATAGTGTGCCTAAAGTCCCGGGATGGTCTACTAAGACTGGTGGATTCTGTAATATGCATTGCAACCATGCATGCATTTTGGGGTAAATTTCCCATTAACATTTGCGCAAGGAAAGAGGTGAGTTTTGATAGTACCAGAGTTTTGTAACTCCAGTTCTATGAGTGGAGCAGAGCCCCATAGGGGGAGCTCTGCTCTTAGTTGTTTACCCCTCCTGCGAAGCAGGACACATCTGAAAACGTTTTTGCATATCCGTCACTGACAAATGAGGTGACAGCGCGACCCCTTTATATCCCAGAATAAGGAATAATCTAGACCACTGTTGGGAACCGAGAGAAAGAAATGAATGATTATGCAAAAATGTTTATGCATCCCAATTCCCAGTTTCCCCTATTTCCCCTCACGAGAGGAAACAGAATTCCTTCTCAACAAACTGCACTGTAACCCATGGTCAAAGGGAGAGTGAGAGGGAGCCACAACCTGAAAACTGGTGATAGCATCCAGTTGTTGTGAGAATGCGAATAGGGAGAGGGAGGAGAGCGAGGGGTAAAGCAACCCTCCCTCCCTAATTCAACGGTTCTCCCCTTCGGGGAGCCCAGAGTGGAAAACAGAGTGACCCAAGTCAGCTGGGGAGACATCCAATAGGTAGAATCTAATGAACGGAGATGGTGACGCCCAAGAGGTAGCCTCAAAGATCTCTTCCACCCCCACACCTCTGAAGAGTGCAGCAGATGCTGCCACACCTCTCGTGGAGTGTGCCCTCACACCCTCCAGAGGCTGTAGGCCCTTGGAGGTGTAAGCCAGTTCAATGGCCTCGCATAGCCAGTGAGCCAGACGGCCCTTAGACAGAGGGCCCCCAGAACTCGCAGATCCGTGACACACAAATAATTGCTGTGAGGATCTGATGGGCGCAGTCCTTGTAGTCTCTCCTCCGTTTCATTCTGAAAAGGAGTAGGAAAGAAAACCTTAAATTCCAAAATCCTAGATCTGTAAGAGGTCTTAATGACTTTAGAGAAAAAGGCTGGGTTCGGTCTCAACACAGCTCTGCTATTATCACCATTGATAATACAGCAACCCGGATGCACCGACAGTGCACACAAATCACTCACTCTCTTTGCTGAAACCAGAGCAATAAGGAGTGCAGTCTTAATAGACAGCAACCTCATAGAAATCTGCTCTAGAGGATCAAATGTAGGTTTCTGTAAAGCCTCCAGGACCACGGACAGGTCCCATCTAGGGAGTCTCGTTCTCACTGTGGGGCGCAAGCAGTGTGCTCCTTTCAGGAAACGTGTGACCAAGGAGTGGGTGAAAACAGAAGAATTCGCCCATCCATCATGACAAGCAGAAATCCTTGACGCATAACCACTAATGGTTCCTGGCGATTTCCCCTCCAGTAGATGTTGGAGAAAATTAAATCTGTGTCACAGGTCTGAGTGTCAACTTCACGCGACGCACACCAGCTCTCAAAGAGCTTCCATCTGCATGTGTAATTGTTAGCAGTGGAGACTGCACGTGCACATTGAATTGTTTGAATAACGTTCACAGGCAGACCGCTGCGACTCAGTCTCTCTCGTTCAGGGCCCAGACCCGGAATGGTTAGAACGGGTGGGGGCAGAATGGGATGCATCATGGGGTGCATAGAGCATCTCCCTCATTTCCGGAAACTGCATAGTTCCTGTTCCAGATAATTTCCAGTGTATCACGGGGGATTTCACCCCCCCTTGTCAATCTATGTAGGCCACCGTCGCGTGGCTGTCCGACCTTATGTGTACGTCACGACGGGCAACCAGTGATGCAACGTGGTGCAGATCCAGTAACCCCCTTCTGAACTCCAGACGATTTTAGTGTTCTGAGTGGGGAGGTGATGCACTGGGTCCAATCTGAGGCCGGCACAACAATGTTGTGTTTTGCACGTTTAGTAGGTCTAACTGCACCACTACATGTGCGGCCAACATCAGGCCCAAGAGTAACACAATGCGTCTTGCTGTCACTACCCTGGAGGGCCTGCATTGCTCAATCGCTTGAATGGGAGTTGTTTCCTGTCCTGAGACAGGCAGCCTCCGATGTTTAAGGAGCTTTGTCGGGAATCTAAATAAATTGCAGTCTCGGAAGGCCATAGTTTGCTCTGTACCAGATTCAGGGCGAAGCTCAGAGCTATCAGGTGTTCCGTTATCTCCACTGTGTGAGACAGGGCTAGAACGTATCTGAATGGCATTCTACTGTATCCATAACACTTCATGGCAAGAGAAAAGTTGGAGACTCCAGTGTCTTCGAGCAATCTCTACATGAAAGTAAGCATCTTTCAGGTCTATGCTCATGAAGAAGTCGCCCAGCCGGACTCACTCTATTAAGTGTTTGACCATCAGCATGCAAAAACTCTCTTAGCCGACAGATTCGTTGCAGCTGCCCTGAGGGTAACGTGGATGAGGATAAGTTCTCCGGTAATACCTCTGTCATGTCTAGCATAATGTTTGCATTCCTGCTTTCTCTGTGGGAAAAACAGATGCAGTAATCGCTGTCGAAGAGTGATGTGTGTGAGGGGGAACGGAGAGCGTGCAGGGAGAAATTGTCAGAGCTCTGCCCCATCGTACATCTCAAAAGTGAAGACGATGGCACCTTAAACCCTTTGTTAATGAGTTTATGAGAGAGGACTCTCTTACTCATTTTATTAGGGACACTCTTGAGAAGTGAGATTAGTAGCGTGTGCCGCAAGAAAAGGTTCTTTCTCACCACACTCTGATTTCATTTCTTTTAGACTGTGTAAAGCCCTCGTAGTGGTAACAGAGTCAGATAACAGCGTGTTAGTGGTAACCTGTTTACACCTCCTGCCCATGCCATCCTCCCTAGGAGGGTCAACATGGCATGAGGGGGAGATCCCAGACTCACAGTGAATCGAACCATGCGGACCCCGGTTGTGTAAGGTGCTGGGGGAGGCGACATAGCATAGGAACAGTATTGTGAAAACAGGGAACGAATGTGAGGGAGACAGAGAATAAAATTCAGGAACTTTATTTACCCTGACTCCAATTAGAACAGGGTTGGAGCAGACCCTGCTTGGGTGTCTCTCTCTTCAGCCAGCCATAGTCATTTCCTTTTGTTAAGCGGTGACATGGATGTAATCCAGGCGCCAGGTCTGTGTCTGGGCTGTCCTGATGGTTGTGTGGAGGGGTGTCGCTCCACTGGCTAGCCCTCTTTCTGTGCCTGATGGTGGTCTCTGACCTATGTTGGTTGGAAGTCTAGTAGAGAAGGACACCTTCGTTGCCGAAGGTCAACTCTTCCGGTGAACAGTAAAGGACTTCTGTAGGAGTTCCTTGTCCTGCTCTTCCTTAGCAACTTGAGTTGCAGCTTCCACCACAGATCTGCCAAGAAGGCAGTCATGTACAATCAGAGCGTTCAGCAAGGGGAGCTTTTGAGACTCTCTCAGTGCCGTCGCCGACAACAAAAGGTGACTGTGGGACACAACTGAAGTAGCTTTCACTCTGCCAAGACAGGTGGGGACAGCTTGTGCCATCCCTAAAATGGCTGCTGATGCCTTTCCGACCTCCTGAATCTCCGTTGAGGTCCGGTTCAGAGACAAAGACACCAGGGAGGCAGCTAGCAGCACAGTATTAGATAAGGGTCTCACCGATTGCGCCGCTAGCCTGTATGACTTCTCGGAGAGAGAAGCAGACACTCTGTCCTTCATGTCCGGAAGGGCGGGCTTCTTGTTAGCAGCCCAAGCGGAAGTGCCACTGACCAAGTGAGCGGCCAGAGACCGGTCAAGATGTGGAATGGAAAGGAGCAGACCAGGTGCCTCATTTATTAAATTTTGCAGTAGATTTATGTCAAAAGTGGCGTAAGGATGAAACATAGGATGTGTGTATGCACAGAAAAATTCAGATTTATGAAACTGTGCGCATGCACGTCCTACACTGTTTTCCTTTAATATTTTCCATTTTCCATTATGTTTTCCATATTTGGCCATAGTCAGTGAAATGCCCTCTAACAACAGATCTAACCTCTGTACTGGACGCTCTACTATGGAAAGTTTTCCAAGACGCTTACCTTTCTTGTTTAATCCCTTACCTCCATATGAGATTTTTACTCTCCTTATGAGTCCATCCTTACCTCTGACAGTCTCTAAGACCCTAGTGAGTCTCCATTCACCTCTGGGCAACAGTTAATCTGTGTCTTCATCCTTATATCACCTACTAGTAGATTCCTCATCGATGAGTGCCAACACTGCCTTGTGGTGATGTTGTGAAGATAATCTTGTTTCCAGCGACTCTGATACTGCTCTGCCAGATACTGCATGCAGCGCAATCTTTTCACTCCATACATGTCCACTCTGGGGAAAGTGCCAGTGGGAGACAGTGCTGTGCTGGATTTCATGTTGATCAGATGATTGGGGGTGAGTGGTTCAAGGCTGTCAGAACTGTTTAGGTTATCCACAGTGAGGGGTCGACTGTTGACTATGGCCATGGCTTCATAGAGTAGAGTCCTTAGTGAAGCGTTTTTGATTCTGCCATGGGAAAGTGATAGAGTGGAGTTCAGAACACTCCTGACTGTCTTTATCTGGCGCTCCCACACGCCACCTGCATGACTGGAGTGGGGCACATTCATGACAAAGTCACATTGCTTTTGAGACAGAAACACACTTAGTCTCTGTATATGAAACTCTTGTAGCGCTGCCTTGAATTCATTTTTAGCAACAACAAAATTTAGTGCCTTGAACGCACTGCATCTGACAGACTGCACCTCGAACAGCAATGAAGCATCGCAAGCCGTTGATGAAGGCGTTGGTGGACAAGTCTTCTAGCATCTCGATGTGGATGGCCCGTGAGCAAGGAGGTGAAGAGCAGGCCATATTGTTTATGCTGTTTCCGTCCTTCTGTAGTGACAAAAGGAATCAAAGCAATCCATACCGCAATATGTGAATGGGGGAGAGGGCTCTACACGTTCCACTGGAAGATCCCTCATCCTTTGGCCCTCTGGAAGTCTACGACATACCACACACTGGCAGATGTATGAGGCAACGGCTCAGCTCATTCCAGGAATCCAGAAACCACTAGATCTGATTTCATTGGTGGTGAAGCCTTTTCCCTGATGCTTTGTCTTTTTGTGATCGTAAGCTATTATCAACCTTGTCACAAGGGATGACAATTGGTTGCTTGAACGGGTCTGCAAGAGATGAGTTGCAGAGTTTTCCTCCCACCTTGACGATACCGTCTGTGTCAAGAAAAACATCAAGGTGGTGCAGTCGGTGGCGTCATGGTGGTTGACTTCCTTTGTCTAACAACTTCATTTCATTCTCATATGCTTGACTTTGCAGATCTTGGATTATGACACACTCAGCACATTCCTGTTCACTCACTGTAGAAAGAGCACTTGATATGATTTTCTTAGCCCATCGCAAAAGGCGGGCCACAGCCTTGATGGCTTGGGACCATGATGAAAACTTGGACAGGCGGTCAGCAAGACTAATTGTTTCTGTGGATTTGCTTTGTAGCATTTGTACCGTTTTGATTTCAGGATCTTCTATGATTAGGTCTGGTGCTACAGGCTTTGGTGTAGAGATTTCCTTTTCCCAGAGGAACATGGGACCAGTGAACCAGTTAGATGTAAGCAGTTAATTTACGGTTCATCACAGGAAGCACCATCTGCCAGGATTTTATCTGTAGGGACATAAAACCAATGCTGGGGGTTTGTGCTATGGCGGATCTTCTGGACCCGGTTTGCAACAAAGGTGTGAAAGCGTCATGCATCATTATTTATGTAGCCTAAAACTACCTTTGAGTCTGTCGAGAAGTACTCTTTCCCATCAACATACCCAAGCTCCTCTATGAGCATATTGCTGATGCCAACTGAGAACACTGCTGCAGTTAATTCAAGCCTTGGAATCGTAGTCAACTTTGTGGGAGATACACGGGCCTTTCATATGACTAGGGAACAGTGAATGTCTCCTCTTTGGTTCCTGATCCGCAGATAAGAGCATTGACCATATTGACAGAGCATTGGTGCTCGCATCCGAAAAGTGGTGAATCTATGTTTCTATGACTTCTCCAAAGTTCACAGGTATGTAACATTGAGCTATGTTTATCTTCCCAGCCAACACCTTGGTGACACATTTCCTGTAAGATCTTCTTCCCAGTGAGAACATATGGTGCAAGGATGCCAAGGGGATCTTATATGGATGCCACAGTAGACAATATGCCTCTATGTGTTGCTGGTTGGTCTTTCAAGGTGTCGTTAAATCTGAAGCCATCTGCCTCTATGCTCCAGTAAATCCATAACGCTCGCTCTAGTAGTGTGTCAGTGAAGCTCAAATCCTTTTTCTTGATGTCTATTGCGCACTCTGATGAGGGTAGACTCTGTAGGACAGCATGGTTTTTTGACACAAATTTGTGAAGATGGAGACCACCTTTGGTGCATATCTCTCTTACCTTGTGTGCCACCTGAATGGCCTTTTCCACAGTGTTTGTACTTGTGACTCCATCATCAATGTAAAAGTCTCTTGCTATGAACTGAGATCCTATTGGATGCGAGTGACTGTTTCCTTGGCTAGGTATTTCAGCCCATAGTTCGCACAGCCAGGGGATGACACTGCACCGAAGAGATGTACCTTTATTCGGAACTCTTGACGTGGTGTGTCTGTATCTCCTTCTTTACACCACAGGAAGCATAGGTAGTTACGGTCATCCTTCTGGACATGGAACTGGTGAAACATTTTCTCTATGTCACACATGAGAGCTATGGGATGCTGTCTGAACTGTATGAGGACACCCGTTAGGTTGTTCATCATGTCTGGCCCTGGAAGAAGTTGTTCATTTAGGCTTGTGCCACCAGTTCACCAGTTGCTGAAAAGTCGAACACGACATGCAATTTTCCAGGCTTTTTAGGGTGGTAGATGCCATGATGAGGAATGTACCACTGTTCACCGTTAGTTCAGTTTCTGTCTACCTCTTCGACATCACCTCTTTCAATGATCTAATTAATGTATGCTGTGTAGTCCTTATATTTCTCATCTTTGTGTTATTTCCATCGTAAATAACTGAGCCTGATTTCAGTGAGTTTCTTGTTATCAGGTAGGTATGGTCGTTGCTTAAAGTGTAAGGGCATTTCATAATGTCCCTGATCATTTTTCTTTATGCACCCTTTGAGTTTGTCCAAGAAAATAAGATCCTCTTGTGAGACAGTCTTGTCATCTGTTTTAGTGTCCTTAACGTCTGACTCCAGAGCACTTATCACATTCATTGGCATTACTGGAGGGAGTTCCTTTACTGCGACTCTGTGACACTGGCTGGATCTTCTTTCATCCAGGTATGGTGTTGAGCAGCCCACAATGCTCCATCCCAAGTCTGTAAGGATGGCATAGGGTTCATCGTCTTTTCCTGCTAGCACCTGTCTAGGTGTTAGTGCCCTAGGACAGTTGTAGCCAATTAAGAGTCCTACATCACAGCAAAGGAGAGGTGGAATCTTATCGGTGATTGTTGTCAAGTGAGGCCATTGTTTTGCTGTTTTGTGAGTGGGTATATGATCACGATTCACTGGAATGCAGTCTTTAGTATTTGAAGGAGGAAGGTCGATGTGGAAGCATGAATTGTAGCCTCTCACACGGAGTCCAGAAACCCTTTCACTCTTCATGATCATGCTCTCTACAAGCATGGTTATAGATTTCAGTTTCACATGGTAGGCATCTGCTTGTAATTCCTTGCTTACCTCCTTTTCGATGATTGTGCTGTCACTTTGAGTTTCTAATAATGCAGAGACAGCTGCTCCTGGGATGGATTTGTAGCAGAGGACACCCATACAGGGACGATCATGGAAGTACTTCATGACTGACCCCCTTTAGTGACATTGAGTGCCATGGCTGCTGTGATTTCATCTGCTGCGTTTGAAGCTGTGTTTACAATGGATAAAGGCATTTCTCTACCTTCATGTCTTTTGTAGTTCATCATGTAGACAAGTCGGGTGCCTTTCCTTGCACACATCAGAAGTGTGGTGGTGACGACATTCCTTGGCGCTGTGACCTGGTTTTACACATCGTAACACAGTATGTTCCTACATGTGTTTCTTTCGGTCCTCAAGGGACCTTTCCATGAAGTCTGGGCACTTGGGGAGTTGATGTTTGTCATCTTTGCACCAAATGCAGGGGAGCTTTGGTCTTCGATTGCTTGGTGTTAATTTATCACTGTTTAAGACAGTTTGAGTGCTGAAGACATTGGCTTTGTTTCCCTTTGTTTCCCTTGTGATTCTCTTGTCATGGGGTGGGTTAGAGTGACTGGGTTGCATGCTATCTCTGCTTCTACTGACACAAACTTTGCAAAATTCTTAAAGGTGGGAAACTCCTTATTTTCCATGAGGGCTGTAGTAACCCGACGATTCCAACAGGATGCTACCCAGGAACTTTCTGTGTTAGCTTTTGGTTTTCTTTACAGTCACTTAATATTTCTTATATTTTACATGAGGCATGGCTTGCAGGCAGGCATTTAGGAAGTCTGAGAATGTTCTTAACCCTTCTGTATTTTTGGACTGTATTTCTGGCCATTTTGATAGTTTGTCCCTAAAGGCTCTTTGGATGAGAAATGGATGACCGTAGCGTTGATTGAGCTTATTCCAATTATCTCTGTATGCCTCTTCATCATTTCGATTAAAGGTGCCTTCAAGGCATTTGAAAGCAGGGCCACTGACATATTTATTTAGGTAGTAAAGTTTATCAGCTGAAGATATACCCTTTCGGTCCACAAGGGACAAGAAAGA
Source organism: Umbra pygmaea (assembly GCA_016801145.1). Classification (NCBI taxonomy): domain Eukaryota; kingdom Metazoa; phylum Chordata; class Actinopteri; order Esociformes; family Umbridae; genus Umbra; species Umbra pygmaea. The sequence goes on along the minus strand of JACXGM010012202.1, from coordinate 9,648 downwards.
AGGCCTCCATTCAATGTAGAAAATTTGGTCTCCATTAAAGACTGTGGGCATTGGCATTGGAAGTCTGTTTATGGCTATGCTGTCATGGATTGCTCGGGCCAGATAGGACATATCACTGTGAGGGTCTTGGCTATTTACTGGGGTGTTAGGAGTGATCTGTCTGTTGTTGTGCTGTATGGGCTGACTATCAGTATCCTGTCCATTTTCTCTATCATATATCTCAAATCTGGCACGAGCAGCCTCAACGTCCCTTTCTGCCTGTAGACGCTTTAATTCAGTTATTTCCCAGCTAGCATAGAGCTGGCGGGACACAGGCGGACCAGCAGAGGCAGAGCTGGTGGTCCGCCAGGCGGTTTGCTCATCGTTTTACCAGCGGTCCACTGGCGGCCAAGAGGTCCACCGGCAGGTGAACAGCGTTTTAGACCTTGAAAAACAGTCTAAGGTAAAAAAAGAGAAGCTTTTTTCTTTAATATATATTTTAGAACTGAATTCAATTTTGAATTATAAAATAACTTAACTGTGTTTGTATTGCATTTGAATGTTGTTGTAACCAAATTTGTAAATAGTAAAAAATATTTTTCATTAGATAGATATCTAGAACATAAGCCTAGCATAGGATATAGGCCATATACTCAGCCAATGGACTAACTGGAACAACAGTATGAGTGCGTAGGATTCCCAGATGACCTCTGTCTAAAACTCTGCTCACCCGCCGAAAGACCGCTCATTCGCCAACACTCCCACTGGCGGACCGCCCGTTAAACGATGAGCAAAAAGCTAGTGGACCGTCAGCTGTAACCGCCGGTGGTCCGCCAGCTCCATGTTTGCTGGGTTCTAATTCCTTTTTATGTTTACTCTTTGTTTAATCTCCCTTTGATTTCTTTCTTCCTGCATTAGTTTGTATTGAGCCTCCTTAGCAGCGAGCTCTGCGGCTGCATCAGCCCTTTTTGCTGATATGAGCATTGATTCTGAATGGCGACTGGCACCTGACTGAGAGGCTGTAACATATATGGAGTAAGCATAGTCATGGGCTAGTAGCTGACGGAGCCGGTGCCTTTCACACTCTGCATCAAAGTCGCCATCTACTGCTGATAAGCGTTCATAGAAAAGTTTTATATTGTCTTTAGTTAAAGCCTCACATGCATCCATTTTGCGTCTTAGCCCAGTGGATGGTGTGGCCTGTTCTCTTATTTCATTATAAATTCTTATGATATCATCCATTCCCTTTTCAACGGTGTCTGCCATTGTAGCCAGTTCCCTTTCTGTTATATTTTTCTTAAAATTTTCTTTGGATGTTCTGATTTGAATTTTCCATTGTTCGTAAAGGCTGAGCAGTCTTTTTTCCTTTTTGCTCAGTTGCTCCTTTTGCTATGTGAGTATTTTCTCTGTAGGCACACTAATATGTTTTGAATGACATGGTAATAGTAACTCATCAGCGTCATCCATTTTGTGCTGACGTTCGGCTAGTTGTTTTTTTTTACATTCAGTTAACTCATTTATTTCCTGCCTTGACATGCCTTCATATTCCTCTTGATCAAGTAAACCTCTACTTTCTTGAATTTATGTTTGTAGCTTATATATCTAAACCTTTATGCCTTCCATGTTGAGCACAGTTGTATTACTCACTGTTGACCATTACACTAGATGTTGCAACTCACTGCTCTGTATGTCGTGTCTTGCCGTCTTCTCATGAGTTCCATAGGCAGCATGATGCATCAGGTGCAGGGAAAGCTCTTACTGTAGCATACCCTCCAAAAGATGGTCTGACACTTGGACTGAGGATTTTAGATTTATTGGAAATCCCAAAACCAATGTAAGAGCTGGTTAGAAAAGAAACAATACAAACAACAAATGCATTAGCTACCTTACCATATAATTCCAGATCACTAGCATAGTTTAGCACTAGCTCACAAGATTAGCATCATCCCATTAAAACAAAAGCTAGAAACAGCTACACTTGTTCAAATTACTTCAAAACACCACCAACATCTTAATATTACGGTATTATGATAAATACTAATCTTGTGCATCTTCGAAAGAATGCTAAAACATTTAATCTTTCACTGTATATTCATGTTACTTTTTCTCCTCTTTACTGTCACGTGTGGTAGAAAAAAACTAGTTAAGATGCCAGCGGGTGACTTTCATAATAAAAGCCCCTCGATTTAGAACAGGAAGAAAGGCACTTGGGCTTAAACCAGATAAAATGACTGATTCAACAAAGTTATTTCTTCTGTAGAGCTAAACATACACTGGGTTATTTACAACACATCTGGCATATCCCTGACCTGTCAGCCAATTCCCTCTGGAAAGTGCCAGTTGCCAGAAATCCTAGTGTTGTAAGGACTTGAGTTGGGACTGGCATGGCATGGTTTCTCTTGAGTGCTCCTCTGTGACGCTGGGCCCAAAAGAGCACAGAGGTCCAACAAGATGCCCTGAGGAAGTCGGAACCGGCTCAAAAGCCACTCGTCCTCATATGCCAGCAAGTCTTCTTCATGCTGTCTGAAGATGCGTATCCTACAATCATTCCATTTGCCACATCTTCTAAGATCAGCCATTGTACATCATTATACATTGTGATGGCGTGGCTTTTAATAACCAGCCATTTTATTGTATCTGATAAGCTATAAAGATGTTGGTATTTATCTAATTGTAAATGGGAAATATTTCTGTGCAAATGGAATTTCTTGCACCTTTCAAAATGGTTAAGACATGGGTCACGATGGAACACAGATTTTGTTCTGTTTACCGTGTTATTTATGAGAATGAATTACATAACATGCCAACATAATTTCATAACATACTTGAGTGTTCTTTTTGCAAATATGTCTTCATTTGCATTCTCTCTAAATAAATAAATGAAACATGTACGGTAGGAAATTACACATTAAAAGTGGGTAGACTATTTGTAGTTATTATTTACCCCCATTACAAAATGGGCTGGTGCACCATGAAACCCCCGGGCTGAAAATGTGTCGATGCACCGATCACAAAACAGTATTCGGTAGGGCTGGGCGATATGGCCCGAAATGAATATTTTGATATATTTTGTAACTTCTAATGACTAACAATATATATCTCAATATTTAGTTACTTTGAAAGTTTGGAAAATGTGTACACATATGTAAAGAAAAAAGTGAATATTCTTTATTAAAATTAACAAGTGAAGAATTGCACTTTCTTTGTCAAAGAGGCGTGCAAGACACAGACATTGTTTTGGAACATTTACCAATCTCTGTCAATTTAATATTAAAATGTATTTTAGTAAAAGAAAAATGGTAAATCAAATTAGATGCTCAATTCATAGAAATTGACAAATTTGTCAGCTCTATTTTGTATGGGCAGAGGTTCTCAATCTATTTGGCATGTTACACTGTCATGTATAGTTGCCATGACAGTGGCTAACAGTGGTTCACATGAATAAAGAAACAATATGAAATCATTTTATTATAGACAGGCTTGTGGGCCCAAGTTCAGCTGTCCAAAATTGCAGGTGTCCACTGCTTAACTAGGCTAGCCTAGAAATCTAGACACACCCTAGCGTAAGCAATATTATTTGCAGCTAGGGTCAGTCTAGCAACTCTCCGTTGACTTGCGAGCTCGAAAAACCAAATTCTGGTCAGGCCAATCACATTGTGTATAGAGATGGTGGGCGGGCTTAATGTAATTACGGGATACCAAAGAAACGGTTGCTGCTGATGGCGAACAGCGGTCTTTCGAATCGGTTTTTGCCGCAACCCTGGTAGACTTGGAGTTAATCTTTTCTTTGAGAAAAGAACAGCAATGAAGTAATTCTTACAAAAGTAAGATGTGTTCGGAGTTTTGCCGACCAGTTCTATATCGTGGAGCTCCGCCCCATAGGGGGAGCTCTAGCTCCTAGTGGTTTATCCCTCCTGCGCAGCAGGATCCATCTGAAAAAGTTTGCATATACATCACTTCCTACCAGTGACCGCGCCACCTATATAAGGGTTCCACCCTGCCATAACGTTCTCCCTTTTTCTTCAGCCGCATCCGGTTCGAAGCTGCATCACCAACAACAACGTTTAGTTTGTGTATACCGGATCTACACTCCATCGATTTCATCAAAATGTCTTTTCCAGTCAGTGTTTTCAACAGAGCATACGGAGGAGACAAAGAGGTCATGGCAGAGCATACGGAGGAGACGAAGAGGTCATGGCAGACAAAGATTTATGTCCAACCGTCTTCCTCTAAGGAACCGCCCCCCACCCCTCCCATGGTGGGCCTAGCTGACTATCTGGAATGTTCCTGGTTGGCTCCGTTCCAAATCTCTGCTCCCATGAAAGGCCACCTGCCGTTCACTGATGTCGCTGGAAGAGAGGAAATAGTCTGTTGTGGCATTCCCCGCCTCAACCAATCACTGGCAGCTCACCTGGTTAGTGGCTCGGCGGCCTGGTCCAACACCAAGAAGCCCACTTTCACCGAGCCGAAAGACAAGACCTCTTGTCGGAGAAGTGATTTGTGCTGGGCGCACAATTCGGCGGGGCAGCCTTTAATATCGCCATGCTGTCTTCAGCCCTGGCATCTCTTACTCTTGGGCGGACCTCGTTCACCCCAATCAAGATCCAGGAGGTTGGGAAGGCGTCAGCCGCCATCTTACAGATGGCCCAGGCTGTCGCTATATGTTCCGACTGCCTTATGGGCACTTCAGTAGTGTCTCAGCCTTTGGCTGTCGGCGACGGCACTGAGGGAGCCTCAGAAGCTCCCTCTGCTAAACGTGCCCATTGAACACGAATCCCTCTTTGGGAAATCTGTGGCCAAGGCTACAGCGAGTGTAGCAAAGGAGTAGGAGGAAAGAATGTTACTCCAAAAATCCTTTCCTGTCCATCGCAAGACTAGGCCTTCTGCTTCTCCTAAAGGAGCTGCCCCCTCCAGGTCTCAGAAAGAGAAGCACCACAGGTCCTCTACTAAACACAGAGAGAGGACATCTCATCACCAAGACACGCCCACACCCTCTGTGCCCGAGCCCGCTCAGCCCGAGCCTGTACCTCAGCCTAAGCGCCCTGGCGCGCAACAACGTCATCGCCAGGTGTCCTGGAACACCTCCATGCTGCCGCTGAATAAAAGGGGGAAGCAATGTCATTTTGGGGAGGGGTGCCCTAACCCGGACCTCTCCAACCCCGTTCTGGATGGAGACGGAGTTAAATTTAATAAATATGTTGAATTTTATCCTTCGTCTCCTGTGCCTCCTTCTCCTAGTTTCGTAACAGCAGCCCTCGGCTACTCCGTTTCTCAAGGTGTTGCTAGGCTACCTCAACCCCATGCTTTAGCTAGCTCTGATCCTGCTCGCTCTCTCTCCTTTGGAGGGTTACAGCAGCCTATTGGTGCTCCTTTACGTAACCAGGTTACATCCGGCACTGTTTTGCATGGGTTTGAGGAAGCCTCCCTTTCTCACTGTGATAACCTCTCCCTTCGAAATGACCTGTTGGTTGGTAAGGTTGTTCGTAGTGTTGCTTTGCTGCCTGTCACAGATAAGTCTCTCTCTCAGAGAGTTGGCTCCTTACATGTCGGTGTAAGATCAATGTCCGATGAGCGTCCCCTCGCTCCTCACGTTTATCCTTGCCCACAAAACCTTGGCGTTCCCAATAAAATGATGTGGAGCTCTTGTCGAGTTTCCGTCATTAATAAGAGATCTAAGATTTAGTCGCTTCTTCCGTCGGTGTCGTCACCTGCGTGTTTTCTCCATCAGAGACTGGTACATACCTATCTGGCGACGCCAGATCTAGCTCTCCGAGTTGTCATCACATGCCTACATTCGCAACAGCGGACCCTGGGGTCACCGCTACTCGGCCCTTTGGTTACAGGCCCCCCTTGGGCTCTTCCACCCCAGTCCGGGTTGGTCAGAGCGGCGGTCGGGGCCTGCTTTGAATTCCAACAGTTCCTCTGTTCGATCTCCCAATCGGTGGCCCAACAACTGTCCCTGCATTACGAGGAGTGGCAGGCGAGATACTTTATCCCGAAATGGTTAAAACTGTCTCTGTGTAGAGGTCATCCCCTTCAATTTCGCTGCGCTCCCCCTACCTTTCAGGGAATCAAAGAAACCCGTGTGACGTCACAGGACCAACTACTTTCCCTAGAGACAGAGATCTCTCAACTACTGCAGAAAGCAGCTATTCCTCGCGTTGCCCCCGGAGACGAAATGAGCAGGTTTTATTCCCTCTATTTCCTAGTTCCAAAAGAAATCTGAAGGGACGAGACCGATTCTGGATTTACAAATCCTGAACGAATCGATTCACAAGAGACCTTTTTGCATGTTGACTGTTCGACATCTGTTGGAGTGCGTTTAACAAAGCGATTTCTTCACGAGTATAGACCTGAAGGACATTTACTTTCATATCGATATTGCGCAAAACATGGGCGCTTCCTTTGTTTCACGTTTCAGGGGAAATGTTACGAATATAGACGGATGCCCTTCGGCTACGCTCTGGCTCCGAGAGTTTTCTCCAAAATAGTAGAGACAGCACTACTGCCCCTACGAAGGAAGGGCATCAGAGTTCTGGCGTATCTGGATGATTTATTGATATTAGCCAGTTCCTCAGAAATGGCCATGGCTCACATAGCGGAGACCATGGTACACCTGTGGCCCTCTCAGGTAATGAGCTACCTAGGGCTCCAATTGGACTTTGTGCCTGTCTATTTCAGGACAGGATCCAGACTCTCATTCGAGAATTGGGCAGGTGCAAACCTCTCAAATGAGTGTCTATGAGACGCGTCATGACACTGCTGGGTCTGATGTTGGCCGCTCATGTGGTAGTGCCATTGGGTCTACTGCACATGTGCAGGATGCAACGTTGGTTTGCAAAACTGGGTCTGGACCCGGTTCGGAACCGTCATTATCGTCTCTCCATCCTCGCGTCACTGGGCAGGGATCTATCGTTCTGGAGAGACACAGACAGGTTGAGGTTAGGGTCCCCTCTGGGCAGGGTAACATCTCACCTGGCTGTGTACATGGATGCTTCCCTACTGGGGTGGGGAGGTACGTTTCTGGGCAGAGCAATAGGGGGGCTTTGGCCCCCTCACTCAGACCACATAAACCGTCTAGAGATCAGGGCGGTTCTGTTGGTTCTACGTCACTTCACGCCCTTAATCGCCCATCAGGATGTACGAGTGTGGTCAGACAACCGCACGACAGTAGCGTACATAGACCGACAAGGGGGGTGAAATCTGGCGGTCGAGTTATGGGAATGGGCGTCGACCCATCTCCAATCACTGGTGGCCTCTCACATTCCAGGGAAGTGGAATGTGGGGGTGGACCTCATGTCGAGGGGAGGTCCGAGGATGGACGCATGGTCTCTTCATTCAGAGCTCATGGAATTGATATGGCAAATATCGGCAGAGCTTGGGTGGACTTGTTCGCCTCGAGAGAGAATGCGCACTGTCCACTGTGGTTCTCTCTGAGACCGTCAGACAGACCTCGGTTAAGAGTAGATACGTTTGAGTGCCGGAAATGGCCGGAAGGCCTCCTTTATGCTTTCCCCCCTCCCTGGTGCCTGTTGCATGTGATTTGGAGAATTCGGCAGGAGAAAGCACCAGTCATTTTGATTGCTCTGGAGAGACCAGGCGCAGCTTGGTTCCCAGAGATGGTGGGAATGCTTTGTGCCCCTCCGTGGCAGATTCCCCACTGCAAGGACGTGCTGACTCAGGCTCAGGGAACTCTTTTTCCACGCCTGTTCTAATTCAACCCCTCTGGGTCTGGCTACTGAAGGGGAGAGGCTGAGTCGCGATGGATTGCCGATGAATGTGATTCGCACTATTCAAGGGGCATACGCGGCCTCTAATGCGAAGAGTTACGCATACAGGTGGAAACTTTTTGAAAACTGGTTTTTCACGTTGCGTTACTCCTCAGTCCTGCGAGACTAAGTCTGTGCTGTGTTTTCTGCAGCACTTACTAGAGGAGGGTAAATCGCCTAGCACTATAAAAGTGTATGCGTCAGCTATTTCAGCCTGCCACTAAGGCTGGGGAAATACTTCAGTTTTTTCCCACCCGTTGGTTGTGTGTTTCTTGAAAGGAGCGCTTTGCTTGCGACCCATGATTAAGCCCAGCCTCCCTAAATGGGAGCTGTCCGTGGTTCTGGACGCACTACAGAAGCCTCCTTTTAAGCCTCAGGAGTTGATTTTTTTTGAGATTGTTGTCTATTAAGACGGCACTACTCCTTGCATTATCCTCTGCAAAGAGAGTGAGTGACTTATGCGTGCTCTCGGTTCACCCGAGTTGCTGCATTATTAATGGCGATTTAAGCAAGGCTGTCTTGAGACCTAATCCAGCCATTTTTCCCAAGGTAATTAAAACTGCATACAGGTCTAGAGTTCTGGAACTTACATATATAATAAATTCACAACATCCTGTGTAATGCTAGCTACATTAACGATTGAAATGGTTGATCGGTGGGCAGCGTTCTGAATGGCTAATCAATAAGCAATGAGCTGATTGGATAGCGTCTTGGCCGTTTTGACACAGTCAAAATTTCGCAACTCGTAACTTGGGTTTTGTAACTCCAGTGTTGCACAAAACATTTTGCAGACATTCACAAAATATTTCTACAGATGCAAAACTTTTTTACACATTCACTAAATATTTCTACAGATGCAAACATTTTTTACACATTCACAAAATATTTCTACAGATGCAACATTTTTTAACACATTCACAAAATATTTCTACAGATGTAAAACTTTTTTACACATGCAAACATCACTTTGCAACCTCTAAATATTATTGGCCCTTATTTGATCCCATAAACAATCAGCATAAACATACATTCCATTTTAACCAGTCACCTTAATGGAAACTACAATTGTGCACAATTCTACAACCCACACACTCTCACTTCACCTAATTTAAAATAGTCACTGCGTTGGGCACAAACTAATTCCTGTAAGCATTCTTCCTAGCTAAAGGAGGCTAAAGGACAAACAAGGACAAGGCGGAAACACAAGGGCTAAATACACATACACATCAGAGACAATAGGATACACCCGTGCCAATCAACATGTACACACTGTCCCACAATGATGACATCAGACCTGCACCTGTGAGACACAGAAGGGACACCAGGGGGAACCACAGACCACAATACATTAGGAAGCACTCAAGGGAACATAACTAAACCACTGTATTATCAAATACTGAATACACTGAGGACGTAAGACAGAACACAGGAGACATTACCGAACAGACAAGGGAACATAAACAGCCTAACACAGGGCTGGACGTTATAGAACCCCCTCCCTACGCCCACAACACCGGAGTGGGCAAGAAAAGGGGCCCCGGGTCTGGAGGGACAGAGAGGGGCCCTGGGTCTGGAGGGACAGAGAGGGGCCCTGGGTCTGGAGGGACAGAGAGAGGCCCTGGGTCTGGAGGGACCGAGAGAGGCCCTGGGTCTGGAGGGACAGAGAGAGGCCCTGGGTCTGGAGGGACAGAGAGAGGCCCTGGGTCTGGAGGGACAGAGAGAGGCCCTGGATCTGGAGGGACAGAGAGAGGCCCTGGGTCTGGAGGGACAGAGAGAGGCCAGGGGCAAGGCAGGTTAGGTGGCTGCCAGTGGCAGGGCAGTTCAGGTGGCGGCCAGGGGCAAGGCAGTTCAGGTGGCGGCCAGGGGCAAGGCAGTTCAGGTGGCGGCCAGGGGCAAGGCA